>PVJS01032871.1:0-22507 GCA_004027185.1 Glis glis | reverse complement strand
AAAAAAAAAAAAAATGGGCCTTCATCATGCTAAGTGATATTAGTAAGTCACTAAGAGTAAAAAATCGGATGTTCCCCCTAATCTGTGGAAGCTAGATAGAATGGGACTTAGAAGGGACTTAGAAGGGAAGAAGAAGAAATCTTTAGATGGACAAAGAAGGTGACCTAACTGAGGGAGTTGGGAGGGGGGGTGGAGGGAAACACACTATAGCACATGATGTACATACACAAACTTATAAGACTCAATCACTATCCGGAGCATGAAAGGGAGGGAAGGGGGAGGGAATAGGGTGGGATTGGAGGGAGGGCTAAATGTGCAATGTGTGCATGTATGATGTTCATACCCTGACATATATCAAAATGTATAATTACAATGCACCAATAAATGAACATAAAAAAAATGGGCAAGTGAATTAGACACTTCACAAAAGAAATACAAATGACTAATAAATGTATGAAAAACTGTTCAACATTATTAGCAATCAGCAAGATGCAAATTAAAACTAATCTGAGATTTCACCTACTCCCAATTAGAATGGCAATCATTAAAAATAAATGCTGGTGAGGATGTGGAGGAGTCTGATACATGTTGGTGGGATTACAAATTAGTGTAACCATATTGGAAAACAGTGTGGAGGGTCCTCAGAAAAATGGGAAGGAACCTACCATATGAGCCAGCTTTACCACTCCTGGGTATCTATGCAAAAGAATTGAAGCCAGACTACCATAATAATGCATGCATATTCTATGTTCATAGCAGCACAACTATCGAACCAGCTGAGATGTCCATCAACAGATGAATGGATTACAAACTTATGAGACATACACACAAAGGAATTATATTCAGCCATAAAGAAGAACAAAATTATGTCATTTGCAGAGAAATGGATGGAACAGGAAAATATGCTAAATGAGATTAGTCAGTAACAAACAGTGAAAGGTCAAATGTTTTCCCTCCTATGTGGAAGCTAGGGAGAAACACAGGAGGGACTCCAGATAAAGGGGGAGAAACGTTAGTGGAGTGAAGGAGGAGACCTAACTGAGGGAAGTGGGAGCAGAAGGAAGACTTGAAGAGGCAAACACTTCAAGGACATGTTGTACATACACAGACTAATCAAAGCCAACCACAGTGCCATGCATGGGATGGTGGGGAAGGAGAGGGAGAGGAGTAGGAACTGGGGGAGGGCTCAACGTATGATGTTTACAAGTACACCTCTATCACCCTGAACTTCATGATTCATGATTATAATGCACCAATAAAAAAGATAAAATATGGTAAATCAAGCATATCTAACAGATATTTATACCCCACCCCCCAAAAAACACTATATGCATTCTTCTGAAGTACAAATGGAACATCACCAGGAAAGAACATTTATTAGGTAATAAAATAATATTTTGTGGTACTGGGGATTGAACCCAAAGGCATTCTACCACCAAGCTACACCCCCATCCCTATTTCATTCTTTATTTTGAAACAAGGTCTCACTAAGTTGCAGAGGGCCTTACTACATTGCTGAGGCTTGCCATGAACCTGCAATCCCAAATACTGGGATCACGGGCATGTACCAACACACCCAGCTCTGAATGAATATTATAAAAATAAGATACTATACAGGAATCCCATACTAGTCAATACCATGAACTACCATGTGGCAGCACATTAGACAAAATGTAAAAAAATAATCTTAGACTAACACAGATTATAATTTATATAGTTTATCTGAGAGTTTGGAGAAGTGTAGAGAAAAATTCTTTGAGGAGGACTCAAGCTTGTTATTGTCTGAAATAGTTTAGTTTAGCCACTAATCATATTCACCCAGGTCAACCAAAACAAAAAATATAGAAGACAAGAGCCATCCTTTTAAAGGTCAGTTTAATAATAGTATTATTTCTTGCATATGTCTGTTTAGAAGGGAGGAGAAGGTGCTTAGCCTTTTAACCTATCCATTTATTGAAATATCTCTTCCATCTTCTTGCTGTGCTTCACAAGTGTTTTCTAAATATAATCTCTTGTTCAGATATAACTTCCAGTGCAGATAATTCTTGACCTTTGCAATGATGTTTTATTACATCACTGGAATAATTTTATTATTCCAGTGCAACATAGAATCATTTGCAGTGCAGATAATTCTTGCTCTTTGCAATGATGTTTTATACATGGTATAAGTTTGTGCTGGGCACCTGCCCACAGGCTAGCCTCTTTATCCACCTGTGAAATGATATCATTGTGTTACTACTGACATGTTTACATCAGTGCCATTCTTACCAGAGTCCTGAGTACGTACAAACCTGAGCAATATGCCTTATACATCTTTCCAACCTAAGTGCCTCATTACTGACTGGCTCACAAAAGACATTCAATAAGCTTTAAGAATAAATTTAAATGTATTCATTAGTACTAGTTATATCAATATAATTCAACTTTGGCTTAATTAATGTAACATTAATCGCCACTGAAAATTGCCTTGTGAGTAAAACAAATGCTATTAATATTGCCTCTACAATTCATCACTAACAATCACTTTTGTGTCACTTTTACAAGGTTATAACCATTATGGGATATAAAAATCACTTTTGTAATATTCATTATTAACATTCAACTCAGACTTACAGAGAGATGCCTTTTTCATTAGCCTGTTTTCTATGCTCATACACCCCTTTTGGGTATAGATTCCTCTACCCTCTCTTCCATCACAAATCTTCTACTCCTATATGCAACACATTAACTATGCCATAAAATCTTTCTTATTAGTTTAGTTTAATCTTGCCATTCTCTATGTTCTGTAAATATATCCTGTAAATCTATATTCTAATAAGTGCATGTACTAAATTCTGAACTATTCAATGGCAAATCTTATATTCAATTCCTTTGTAATTCCCACAGTGTTTAAAAAAAAAAACTTTTGTTGAAATTATTTTTTGTTTATTGTGATATCTTAGTCTTTAAAAATTATCAAATATATTATATTAATATACAAAAATAATTGTATTACATTAATGATACAATAATAATTTTTTCACATATCTTGACAAAAATGTGTTCTTCATGTTTATAGTTTAATAATGAATAATGTTGAATATTATGGTATATTAATATTCATGTCTTCTCTATTATAAGGCGAGCAAAGTTATTTTTAATTTTTTCTAATGTAAATATGTAACATTTTAAAAAGTTTTAAGGTTTAAAAGATAGTTTATGCTGAGCAGGAGAAGGGGGAAGGGGGAGGGAATGGGGGTGGGAATTAGGGGAGGCCTAACTGACCTATGTGTGCATGTATACTTCTATCACCCTGAAACCCATCAAGATGTATGATTACAATGCACCAATAGAAAAATTATAAAAAAAAAAGATAGTCCAGAAAAGACTCAGGTAAAATGTGGTTCAAAATCAAATCTGATGCTTTCTCTTCAAACACCACCTTTGGTGACTCACACTTCCATATGTTAATTACTTAATGTACGCAAACTATAGCATAGATAAAGTTTCCATGTTTAACTTATATTTCTAAATTTAAGGCTTAAGGAAGACATCTATGGTACTGCAGCTGCCTTTGTTGACTAATGCTTTTATAAAGTTAATTAAAATTATTAGTTAAAAAAGGACATTCATAGTGTTTTTTCTCTCTCTCTGCAAGTAGGGCCCAACATAGATATGAAAAGATCATTGTAAAGGAAATTGTAAAAAGATCTGAACTGTCTGATTCCAGAATCTATGCTGTTAATGACTATTAATAGAGAATAGAAAATCAAGTATAAACCTGCATGCAAGAAATAATTTAACCACTAAAACAATACAAGGGAAGAGTGAAGGTGAATGAAAAATTAAAAGAATAACTATCCAAATCCATTATAAACAACAAGCAATATATACTAATTTTTAAAAAAATTTAGCTAAATGAATTACCTTCCTAGTTATATTTATCATAATTACTTTTCTTAGTCTTATAGAAATATTTTAGGAAATAATATTTCATAATGGCAAATTCATAAATTCCTTCAACTTTAATTCAGTTTTTTGTTTTAATACAAAATATTTGCTCAATTTTTCTTAGTTTTTAGTAAGATATCTGCGGTACAGTTTTTATTTTCAAATGCAATGTGTATCTTATTACCTATTTTCTATCTAATTCATAGTAAGATGATGGGGAGTGGCTGATATTAAACTGAATTTAATGATAATATGGGTAGAGAAATCCAAGGCATTTATTTTAATTTTTTAAATTATTATATTACATATTATTTTTGAATATTTGTGACATTTTTGTCATTATTGAATTTTCTAAATTGTATTTATTATTGGCTCTCTTTTTCTATGCTTTTGATGTATATACATGTCTATACCTCTATCTTGCATGACTGATCAAATTTAACATTTTTTTTGATTACTTACACATGGTGTGCTGCTTCCACATTCACTCAGTCTTTAAACATTCTATCCAGGATGTGTGCATTTGAACTCTTGCTTTCAAAGTTTGCATTCTAAATTGTTTCTTTTATGTAGTTACTTTCTTCACACAGTTTGTATTTTTTTCTTATTTTGGTACTGAACCCAGAAGCATTCTATCTCTGAGTTGGACTACCAGCTCTTTAATTTTTTTATTTTGAAACAGGGTCTCACTAAGTTGTTAAGACTTTCCTGGCATCTGATCCTCCTGTCTCAGCCTCTCCAGTACTGGGATTACAGGCATGAGCCACCATGCCCAGCCAGTTTGTGTATTTGCTGACTCTCTAAATGTCCTGCTGTGAAGTGTACAACTTGAGGGACATTAATAAACCATAGTTTTCTTTTAGTAATCAATAATAACAA
Source organism: Glis glis (assembly GCA_004027185.1). NCBI lineage: Eukaryota > Metazoa > Chordata > Mammalia > Rodentia > Gliridae > Glis > Glis glis. The sequence goes on along the minus strand of PVJS01032871.1, from coordinate 17,698 downwards.
AGTACAGTTTACTAGTAAACAAATTATTTTCTCAGTAAAAAGAATAAAAATTAATAAATCAGCTTCAGAAAGCACAGTTTTATTCTCCACTTAGCCTCCCAAATTATGCTGATAAAGTTTTTAAAATAATTTTATTATGACTATGAAATCATAAACAGCATATTACACCATCCTCTTCAAACTAAGATTTATTAAGTACTGCGTATATACCAAACAGCATGAAAAGTACTATATACATATCCCTTACTTCATTACACATGGCAATAATTATATTAAATATAATGACTTCATCTTACAGGGAAACTAAGGCATAACTAGCAATTTACCTAACTTTATATAGTTAGTAAGAAGTCATAAAATATTGAAACCCAGGTAGAAATATATAGCTTTAACCAGTAAAATATATTGCATCATAAATTTTTTAATGTTTACACATGTTTTGTCCTCATTCAAGCATTAATAAAATACATCGAGGGCCACTCTCAATGCCCAAAGAAGGACTGGATCTCCTGGATTGTTCTCATTTATGATAGACTGAATGTTTGTGGCCATAGCAAAAAAGAAGGGAATTTGAATATGTTTTGATCGAATTTAGGAAAAAATAAGAGATGATTTTCTGAATAGGAGGTGATTGCTGCTCTTAAAAGTTAAGATAAAAATAAAGAATTCGATATTGAGAACAAAAGAAAAATTCAGCAAAGTAACATAAATTAGGTATAAGAGTATATTTTTAAAATTCTTAAATTCTCTTTTTTTCAACTTTTTGTTTTCTTAGCACTTGGTCCTAGTCTACATGAGTGTAAAAAGAGAGAGTTAAAAGGCAAGCACATGGTGAATGACATCGTCCACATATTCCATAGGGATCACTTTTGAATGCTGTAATTAATCTATTGCTATTGTCTGACACAGAAGATGGCTACAGCCAGGAGGAATAGGTTAATTTTTAGGCTGTAAAGTAATCAAAAGCAGTAAATTTCAGATTACTTTTTCTTTATTCCTTATGAGGCATAATGAAGCATTAAGAAATATGAACCAAGAATCTCATGAAACTATGTGCAAATGTATTTGATGACACCTATTTGGTATTATGAAATTAAATTTGTAAATAAACATATGGGAATTAGTCAGCTTCATGCTGTTTATAATTGACATGGATAGATTTTTTTAAAGTCAATTTAAAAATATTAAGAATTCATTTTTTTCTATTTTGTTCCCTAGAGAGACTCTGTTCATATAATGTGAGTCAATCATCAAAATTCTGGAGAAAGTGTTTAAACATATTTGTCAATTTGATGAACATTTGGCAAAATATTCTTTTTTATAATTTCTCAGTATCTTGTTTTCATAAGGAAAGTTACACAGAAAGCTGAGCTCTAACATTGAGTTTATAGAAAATTTTTTGAAAACTTGCCAACTTAATTTGAATTTTATGTTTCAAAATGTCTACTTGTGTGGTGTTATATAACTAAGTAGGTATATTAATTTGATGGCATTAGCATAGTACTGTTTCTAATTCAACTTTATGGGTTCTATAGGAAGGTTTTTTTTATATCTCCAACAGGTTGTATATATAAATTACTGGTTAATAAATTGATTATTTTTATCACTTTTTAGCAAGTCTAACAATTAAGAATTATATTACTGAAAATAACTTCAGGAACTGTCAATGGCCTATGTAAAGGAAATCTAATAATCAAACGGAAATTAAACATGCGTAAAAATAGAGATGAGTTGTCTGTAACAAAGTTTTATTTCTAATTTTGAATTTGGTCTTATAAGTAAAATATGAACATATTTAGTGAATTAGTTCCATTTCTTCTATTATTAAAGTATATGAAATATGAGGAGAGGGAATGTATAAGGGATTATACATAGAATGGAACAAGCAGAAATAATTATGCATATAGTGCTGTATATATTTACTTTGGAAAACTGTTATTTTCTTTTGCGGTACTGGGGATTGAACCCAGGGGCGTTCTACCTCTGCGCTACACCCCCGGGCCTGTTTATTTTTTATACTTTATTTTGAAACCGGGACTCAGGAAGTTGCAGAGGGCCTCACTAGGTAGAGAGAGAGAGAGAGAGATGGAGAGAGAGAGAGAGAGAGAGAGAGCGCTGAGGCTGGCCGCAAACCTGGATCCTCCGGTCTCCGCCTCCCAAAGTACTGGGATTACAAGTGTGCGCCACCACGCCTGGCTTGGAAAACTGTTATTTTCTAAAAGTGGAATAATTTATGCTTAAATTTTAAGAATTTTAATGTATATCTCAAGACAAGGTATTCACACCTATGAATCAGTAAATATAAAGTACCTCTTTATTCATATTGATCAAAGGGCCATGATGTACTAAGTACTTATTAGTAATAGGTATTTTTTATTAGTAATAGGCATTTTTACGTTTTAACATAAAGATATAATAAAATTTTTCTACCAATCAATCCATCTTCATAGATTCAGACAGAAAAAAATCAAGCGCAATTAATATATAAAATTCTAGAAGAGAAAATCATGAGTCAATTTGAATAGTTCATGAAAGGCTTTAATTCAGCCTGGTGACTTTGGTCAGATCTCAAAAGTAAAACCTGGGTTTTAATATCTTTTTCATTGTACTAACTATATTCATTCAGACAAATAACTTAATAAATGTTCCTTTCCTTCTATGTGCTATGTTTTGAATGTGTCCCCTTCCAAATTCATGTGTCAAACACTTTATTCCTAATGCAACGACATTGTTTTTACTAATGATCTCTACAACTCTATTAGCCAGAAATAAAGTTAGGTGATAAACAATGTAGATAGAGTAGGCTGAAAAAATTGAACATCAGTGATAGTAAACTAAATTAATTTAGAAAAGATAAAAATAGGAAAACAAGAAGGAAGAAAAGAAAAATGAGTGGTGGAGACAAAGAAATCAAGATAAAATGAGGAGAGAAAACGGATAAAGGAAAGAGAAAGGGAATGGAGAGGAGAGAGAAAAGGTGTCAAGAGAGGATTCAATTAGTTGACAAAATATGGAAAACTTAAATTCTGATAAAAACACAAAATGTGGGAAAACACTGGGATTCAGTTTTATTTCAAGTAGTTATTCCAATAACACTTATTCAAAAGAGATTCAGTTTTCTTCTTGTTGAGTTATTTGAAATGGAGACATTTCTTTCTGGAGAATCAATTTTAGAATCTCCCATCTCTGAGGGAGTTTGTGTAACACAAATATTGTGCTGTTTATTTGTTCTCAGTTCTGACCCAAATCAGCCAAACTTGTTAGTGAAATCTGTATGCTGAGCTCTCCCCATTCCTTGTCTGGCAGCCTCTGTTGAGGGAGCCCTGTCTGATTCAGAGCAGTGTTCACTCTCAAAATGTCTTTGGTATTGTAACTGTGAGTGAAAACCTAAATCTGGCAGGGCTGTTGGCCCGCCCACTCGCCCATGCAGCCTATGGGCTCATCTGGATTGCGTCACATCCCTTGTTCTAAGAGCCTCCATCCGTATGCTGGGAGAAGCTGTCTGTCTCACAGACTCTTCTTGACATGGCGAAGATGGCATGTGTACCATGATAAGCTGTCTCAGGGTTACCACTTTCCACTTGACCTTGATCTGTCCCAGTTCCACTCCCTGTCAGCCTTGTTCCTTATCCTAGACATCAGATCACCAGTTTCAAATAAAAGTGCTCTTTGCTTTTCTTGCTCTGCAGATTGAGATACTGGTAGTTGTAGCTCCAGCCACCACCCAAAATGTCTCCAAAGTCTGTGTTACAGTCTCACTCCTATGCCAGAACTGTGTCATAGCATGAACATTCTCTGAACCAGTGAAAGTGAAGACCAAATAGCTGTTTGATTTGGGTATTCAGAAAGCAAGTATACCAAAACAAGACAAAAAAGAAAAAAAACAGAGAACGAAATGTAAAAAATGAAAGGTAAACTGCAAGGATTTCTAGTATCACACTCAGAAAGTCCAAACAAAGCCTTTTTAAGTGGTTGCAACTTCCCCTGTTTATATCCACTTGAGAGTGCTGGAACTTTCTCCTGTACCATTTCAGCTCATGTATTTGAGCTTATTTTATGCTCATAGTAATTTTTCTGGACAGCAGTGTCTATCTTAAACTTAGTGGAAGAATTTACTTTTGCTCATTGGAGGGAAGCTTCTTCTGCCCCACTACATCACTGTGTGTTTGGTGCTGCTTCTATCTGGTGCTTCTCTATATTCTAGAAACATTTTTTTTTAATTTTCACCAGATTGCTAGCTCTCTGAATTTTCTATTGGTGTTTTCCCACCACCTTCCTACTTTAATATGCTGTTACAAAATGGTTATTTATGTATTTGTTTATTTGTGTGTAGCACTGGGTATTGAACCCAGGTGCATTCTAACACTGAGCTACACACCTAGCCCTTTTATTATTTATTTGTGTATTTATTTATTTATATGCTAATTTATTTTTATTTTGAAACAGGATCTCAATAATTTGCCACGGCTGGCCTCACACTTGTGATCTTCCTATCTCAGCCTCCAATCTACTGGAATTACAGGCATGTGACACCTTGCCCAGCTCAGAACTATTCTTTTAACTAAATCTTGGGGAACTATGACAGTGTGGGTCCCATTGATCTATCACTTTTCCCTCTCTCTTCCATTTTAAATCAGTGTTTCTAATGTTTATAGAGAACATAAAATGTAAAAAGGAGAAATGCACTGAGGGAGGATTGCAGTTACATAGGACAGTCAATATGAGTTCTTATAATAATTAAAAGACTAAGAAAATGCCAGCTAACTTCTTAGGGAAAGCAACCTAAAAAATCACATTCAGCAAAGTAGAAAGCCATAATTTCTCAATCACGATTAGTTCTCCTAAAAACGAGGAAGTTTTATGCTTCTTTTGCTTTTGTAATTAATGTAAAGGGTCCCTCCTTTAAAGAGTTTGATTAATTTTAATCTCTGATTCTGAAAGACTTCAGTGAGCTGCTATATCCTGATTTGAATAAAAGGGACTATAATAATTTTTATATTTGTAAAAGTCAAAGAAAATTCACATAAGGTTTGTAGCACAATATCTGGCACATACTTAACAAATAGTTTTGCATTCAACTAATATTGGTTTATTTATAGCAAAGCCTACCCTGTCTACTTTATAAAAGAAACCTTCACTAAGAATATTTTTATTTTTACAGAAAAATAGAAATTTATATCATCTATTGATTTGATATGTCTTCTGAAAAATTACTATGAAAGCATATCTTTTTTGCTTTTTAGGTCAGTGTAAGAAAAACTGAAGATATTAATCAAAGTTATGATTTTTGCTGCTGAAATATGAGACTTGAGCTACTAGATATAAAACATGATGTGTTGGCCTGTCTAGGATATTTTCAACAATATGTGGTGGAAAACTGACAGCTTCTCTCACACTCTCATCCATCCATGACAAGGAAATATTGATGACATATTTTAGATTCAAATCTAAACTTCTGTCTCTAAACACACCAGGAAAACTTAGAGAGTGATTACGCATGAAACAGTGGCACATATTTCTTTTTTACCACAAAAGGTACTTAGAGAAATGAAAATTGGTAAATTATTTTAGCAGGTTACTTTCTACAAGTGCCAGAATGTAGTGCCTACATAAATTTTTTTAAATGAAAGAAAAAAGATGTTAAAAGAAGACACAAAAAGTCCATTAGATAATAGGAGAGATACATAAATAAGTAAACAAATCAGTTTGTATTCAATTCTAAAATATTCATGTAATGAATGTCAGCACTAAAGAGTGCTGACATAATCAGGAGGGCCATGAACAATTAAGTAAGTAGGATTCAGGAATATTTTAAAGAATACTATTCCTAAAATGTTAATGTTAGTGTGTAGGGAGTGGTAATTCCTTCTATAGAATTGATTTAAGAAGAAATGTTCTAGGAAGAAAACTTTTCAGTCAAAATCTAATTAAATCTGTGTTTACTGTATCAATTATTTTTCACCCTTCATTTTAGAGGTACAAATTAATCATTTACAACTAGCTATATGTAGGTAAAAAGTATTTTATTGCAATATCTGAATTCCAAGTTAGACATCAATGGTGTCATTAATATATTTATATTGGAGAGAAAAGCAAGCATTAAATTAATATATTTATATTGGAGAGAAAAAGCAAGCATTAAAAAGGAAATATTGCTGAAAATGTCAAATTCTGGAACAATTTTTCAGACAGAAATCAGCAAAATGACTTTCTCTGTAAGACTTTGATGAGCAAGCACACTTATTTTCTTCAAAATTTACTAAAACCTAATGGAACATTACTTCTTAAATGATAAATAAGGTATATGGGTTCCGTATTCACACACACACACACACATGCTTTATTCCATTTTAAAGCTCTATTAGCTAACCTTTAGATTCTGTGAAGAAAACATTTTGTGTGTCTTAATTGTATAAAATATTTATCTTAGAATGAAATACTGAAAATAAGTGCAATGCTAAATATTAAGCTACCCATTTCTTAATCTAGTCTCCTAGCAACTGACTTTAAAGTTAACTTTTCTCAAACTCTACAAAACATTTTAAAGAATTAAGAGGCTATAGAAGCGCTAATGATTTCAAGTACATTAATAAGGTCTGTCTGTTTGTTACTTGAGGCAGAATATACAAGCTTATATCAAGTGATGCTTTTCCAAATATTTCCCAAGTTAAACACTTAAAAGACTTGCCAAGGTTTTGACCATAACAGAACATTAAAGTAATTGGTGTAATGCTTCCTAACATGTCCCTAAAGTGTATTTGGGATGGTATCATTACAGCTATTTTTCAACTCTGAACTGCATAAGCTTATACAAATATTTTTACAAGCTGTTCTCTTTTAATACCATTTTCTTGAAGTCTCTGAGCTATATATTTTCTGGCCCTGTACATTTGTAGCTTTTAATAACATCCTGATATCCCTTCAGTGGTTTTGAGCTTTAGTGGAACTATATATCAAGGCCTAACATCTAATCCCACATAATTTAAGTTACCTTGTAATTTTACCATCCCAACATATCAATGTACTGTAATTGTAGTGTGTTGATTTATAAGGAAAGTTTCATGAAAACAGAGAGGGATAAAAATGAGACAAACTGGTGACAGGCTTGGTAAGATTAATCACATATATAATTTTACTCTCAAAGTGGATCCCTGTGGATATTGAATGCCAAAAAATTTACTTTTTATAATGTTACTGGATATCACTAATAAGAATATAGAAAATTGTCTGTGGTCTAGATAATAAATAATGAATAATGTTCATTCTGACACATTTATTTATTATGTACAAAGTTATTGATCATATGTTAATAAATATGAATTAAAAACATGACCATAAAGCATATTCCCTTTATAACTGTAGATTTTTATACAAAGAATATTTTGTAATTATAAATTTATGTTTCTTATTATAACCCATCCAATACAAAGCTAGTTAGTATATTTTCCCCCAGTTGGCTTGAAGAATATAACTACATATAACTACAGGAATGTTTTAAGTTGAATGTACTGTTTGAAATTATACTTCAATTTTATCAAATTGGAGGTATTAAAAATACAAGACAGAAAATGACTAGTAGGAGAGAAAAATCCTACTATATCAGGCATCTACAGTATCAGATTTATTTCTAAAATTTTGTTCTCTATAAAGTTATACCCAAATCATTGAAAAAATTAAATAAATGACTTTGACTATTAGCATATTTTGAACCACCATCAAATACTCATTTGTCAGCTTACATCAACAACACTCAAATTTATGTTTTATAAGTGTTATAGTTGAAAGACTATATTTGGTGCTCATTTAGTAGGGACATTATTTAATTCAATAAGTCCCTGTATTAAGGTGGAAAGCAAGTTATTTTGATTTTATTAAAAAAATGTAAAATATATATGAATAATTTTCCTTCTGAATTATTTGGAAGACATGACAGATAGATATAGATATATCACATATATTATTTGATTTGCTTAAGCAAATTTTTTATCTTCAAACTAAGAACAACAATTTCTATTAAATGTGTACCAGAATAAAAACAAAATAAAACATTGTGTTGGACTTTTACTTAAAAACAGATATCATAAAAACAAACAAAAATTACTACATCTTGCCTTCTGGAAAGACTTCAGTTGAGTTGTTACAGAGAACAAAATTAATTAAAGAATATGACCAAGCAACAGAGGACTATTTACCAATAAAGAATATTAGTGGAGGAAAAGATTCTCATTCTCTCTATAACTTGGTGATATAAGTAAATTAAAAATTGATTCTATTTTTTTCATCAGATTGGCAACAATTAAAAGTGAGCATAGTATTTCTTACTGGAAAATGTGTAATAAAATGAATCATATCATACACCATTCCTAAAAAACCATAGTAAGCCACTCTTTGGAAAAGACATGTGGCAGCATTTTTTCAGGGAATGAAGTAGGTAAAATTTTAGCTCAGAAAACAAATCTACTTTCAGGAATCTATTAGCATATTCAAAGAAATAAGTGTAAGAGTTTTAACATTGGCATTCATGAATAACAGCATTATTTCCTACCTTGGGGTAAATCAGAAAAATAAATAAATGAAAAGATGGTTCATCTATGCTATTTAGCCATTTCAAAAGGAGCATATTTACTAATAATATGTAATTGCCAACAAATGTCTTCATTAGAGATCTTTCTGTGCTCACAAATTACAAATTATCTTTCTTTTTTATTTACTTACTTATTTTGCCACAGAATTTAGTGTTTGCTATGTGAGTTTCGAAAAACAAGCATCATTGTATGCTAACTGAATTTTCAAGATCCATAACTATTTCACACATGATTAAATATTTGAAATTGTAACACAGACAAATGTTTACATTTCCAAATCATTTAAAGTTCAATTTATTAAATAATCCCCATGCATTTACATCTGGATAAATGCACATATTTAGGAATATAGATATGAAGTTCTCATATTGTTCACATCATGTGCCACAGTATTTTAACAACTAAATATACTGCGTTGCAATACATCATTAATTTTAAAATATTAATTTCATGTTTTTTCTTTTTCTAGAGCATTAAATCAGATTCTTTTTACCTACATTCTTCCCTCAAGGCATATACCAATGTATTTACAGATTATAAGTAATGAGATAGAATACATATTTTTGAATAATATATTTTAAGTATTATATAGAAATAAATGCAAGTATTTAATTTGTTTTCCAAAGAGCAAGTGTGTCTTACCTGCCCTAGTGGACACACACACACACACACACACACACACACACACGGACACACACACAGAATCATCACTCATTATCCATGGGGGATTGCTTCCAAGGATCCCCACAGATACCAAATCCATGGATATACAAGTCTCATATAAAAATAGCTCAGTATTTGGACAAAACTTATGTATATCCTTTTGTGTATTTTAAATTATCTCTGTATTGTATTATTTAAATAACTAATAAAATGTAAATTCACTGCAAGTAGTTATTATATTGGTTAGAAATATTACTAGAAACAGAATGTACATGTTCAGTACTGACGCATTTTTTTTTCAAATGCTTTCTATCTGCAGTTGGTTGAAGCTATAGGTCCAGAAATCAAAGATATATAGAGAGCTGATTATACATATGCCTGCAATATCATATTTGAGGTCAGCTTAATATATCAGGAAAACTGATATATAAGAATCAAAATATATTTTAAAACATGCTAGGATAGTAACATATGAAAAGTGATAGATATTTATACAGATTGTATAATGAGAATATTCATCAAAAATTCTTACATAATATGACCTCTTAAGTGCTTAAAATAATTACTCATCTTTTATAAATACATAATATTATTGTAAGATAAGTGTATTTTAGTGAGCAATTCATCGTACATTTGCTCAATAACTATGCCATTGGTCTAGAAAAATTCATTTTTATAGGATGGGATACATTTTTATGGTTGACATGAAAGGAATTTTGTTAGATTTAGACAGAGGTGTTAAATTTAGAGGCCATATAATACATTAAAATAATTTATTTTTGCCTTTCACCTTTTTAAAAGTTCACTGCCTAATGATTTATTAAAACATGTTAACAATTCTTATTTAATACCGCCAGACTTCATTTTTTTAAAAAAAATGCAGTAATTGTTAGAATCTTTCTCCGTGTATCTGAGTTAAATACTGTTTTGCAGACTTCATTATGGTCTCTATGGAAACTATCCCCTCCTTCCTAGCCAAGAGAATTTTCCTTGCATGACCTTTAAACTTTGTTCATTGTATGACAATTTACAAATAAAATCACGTAATGCAACTGAACCAGTGCTCTAGAATTTTTGAATCATAAGATATTTCTAATAAACACAAACACAAACCCTTTTTGCAAAAAATATGGTTCAGCTTTCTAAGTAAAGTGATGAGTTTGTAAATGATAGTGCATGAAAAGTAATGCATTCACTTTTATACTAGCCATTTGGAATTTGTTTGGTGGTGTTAATATATACAACACCTTGCCCTCTAAGTTTTTTTTTTTTTGTGTGTGGTTGCACTGGGGATTGAACCCTGGGGCATTCTAACGCTCAGCTACATCCCCAGCCCTCTTTTATTTTTATTTTGAAACAGGGTATTGCTAGGTTAATGAGAGTCTCACTATTTGCTAAGACTCTCCTCGAACCTACAATCCTCCTGTGTCAGCCTTCCAAGTACTTGGATTACAAGTGTGCGCCACCACACCTGGCTTGCCCTCTGAATTTTAAAAATAAAGACTATCTGATGTGAGACACATCAGATGTATTCACACATTTTTTACTAAAATTAGAAAACATTTAGGCATTTGTTACCTCTTGGATGTTATATCTTATTATATTGATGAATAACTCATTGCTTTACTCAAGTTAATTATAATCTTATTCGCATACATTTCAACTGTATTTATATTTAATCAATGTCTGGTTATTTTTGTAGTGGACTTATACATGTTTTTCTATAGAGAGTATCAAAGCTTTATTTTATCACTCATTTACTAATGTAAATATCACTATTCCATTTGGATAGACACTTTCAAATTGTCAACTCTTAATCTGTTTAAGTGATTTTAATTTTTTGCTGTTAAAATAATATGAGTAAAATGAGATTTTAAAACATTCGGCTTCTGAATATGGAAGAGTAGAATGATTTATGCAATAACTTTTCTGTTGTGGATAGTGAGAAAAAGAGGACAAAAGAAATATCAAATAAATTTGTATTATCAAACACATCAAATAAGAATTTGTTGCATCAAGAACAAAGAGAAAAGTATAGTGTTTTTGACAACATTTAACACAGTCTTGATAACAAATCTCAGGAAACTAAGAATAGAGGGTATTTCCCCAACTTCATCAATGGTTTCCTCAAAAACCTTACAACTAACATTGTATTTGTTGGCAAAATATTGAATATTTTCCCTCTAATCTAATATTGGGAAAAAGTCAAGGATATTTGTTCTTAACTTAATGTTTATTCTAGTGCTTGATAATCTAGCCATTATCACAGGCAAGACAAGTACAAAATCCAGTATCTTTCCCTGAATGAAAAGTAAATATTCTAAAATGTGTACCTCACATGGAAATTAAGAGAAGTGACTGATATTATTAACTTTGTTTCTTTTAAAAGAGATATATACCGCCGGGCGTGGTGGCGCATGCTTGTAATCCCAGTACTTAGGAGGCTGAGACAGGAGGATCGCAGGTTCGTGGCCAGCCTCAGCTACTCAGTGAGGCCCTCTGCAACTTAGTGAGACCCTGATTCCAAATAAAGAATAAAAAATAGGGCTGGGGGTGTAGCTCAGAGGTAGAATGCCCTTGGGTTCAATCCCTAGTACCACAAAAAAAGGAAAGAAAAGAGATATATAAAGGTGAATAATGATAATCAAAATATTGTCAGGAATTTCTGATACCAAAATCAATAATAGTATTGTAAGCTCTTTCAGTACAGTAATACAGAAAAAGTAAATTGAGTATAAATTTTGAAAAAATAATAGGGGGGTTCTATAAAGAATACATGGAATAAAGGTTTATTTTTAAAGTTAATTGACAACAAAATAGAAGATCAGTGTTTTAATATGTTGAATTTGAATCTTCCATTAGAAAATCTCTAATGCAAGGCAATTTACTTGCCATTTTCATCACTGGAAATGGTTGAAGTTTGTATCTGGGAATTTTCTCACAGAGGAAATTATATTTTAAGGACTCTAGACTTAGAAAAAAGAATGTATAACACATGAAGTCAGGCAGTACCTTCACTCAGCCAAAAAGCCCGCCCCAAAACCTTGACCAGGCATGAGAAGTACTTCTATGCATACTGGAGAAGTATAAAGGTTAGCTGTGCATGGCCCAGGAGGTCAAACAGCCATTCAACTAAGCCAAAAGCTTACCTAAGCAAGGGCGGCTCCATGACAGGAAATTGGATCCTTCACTCTGCATTTCTAAGGATAAGCCAGGCACAGGAAAACAACACACGTTCTCATGTAAGTGTAGACTCCAAAAGGATCAAATTCATTTAAGAAAAGAGAATGGTGGTTACAGATGCCCAGTGGTAGTCAGGAAATAGATGTTAGTCAAAACATATAAAATCTCAGAAAGTAGAATGAAGTTTTTGTTTGTTTTTCTTTGAGATCTTTTGCACAGTTTTGTTAATATAATTAATATTAATGAGCCAGACATGGTGGCACACACCTGTAATCCCAGTATTGGGAGGCCTAGACAGGAGGATCACAGGTTTGAGACCACCGTGCCAGTGTGTGATAACTTAGCAAGACTCCGTTTGAAAAAATAGAAAATAAAAAAGGAGTGGGGTGTATCTCAGGGGAAGAATGCTCCTGGGTTCAATCCCCAGTACAATAATAAAATAATAATAATAATAATAATAATAATAACAACAATAATAATATAATAAAATTGCATTTCAGAATTGTTAAGCACAAGCCAGGCATGGTGGCACACGCTTGTAATCCCAGTACTTTGGGAGGCAGAGACCGGAGGATCTGGGTTCGCGGCCAGCCTCAGCTCACTTGCTTACTCGCTCTCTCTCTCTCTCTCTCTCTTTCCCTGTCTCTCTCTCTCTCTCTCTACCTAGTGAGGCCCTCCGCAACTTCATGAGACCCGGTTTCAAAATAAAGTATAAAAGAATAGGGCTGGGGGTGTAGCTCAGAGGTAGAATACCCCTGGGTTCAATCCCCGGTACCGCAAAAAAAAAAAAAATTGTTAAGCACAAATCTCTAACATTTCAACTATAAAAATATGCTTATTTTTATAGTTAGGGTTCACATTACATTAATTAGCTTCATTTAATTTTCTCCATCCTATTCTTAAATTATCTTATTTTATTTCCCATAAAATATATAATTATAAGTTGTTGTCAATTTACAATAAAATGTTAAAATAAAAAAGCTACTTTAGGAAAATTAATCCTAACTTGCCAGATGTATTTGGCTTATTGGTAAAGCTTTCAGAACAAGAAAAAATGAGCACCTTATGTAGACTCTGGAAACACTAAGGTGTAGGGAGTAGGAAAGGAGTGACCTGCAACTTGTTTGTATACACAACAATCTTTACACACAGCACAAACTGTATCTATGCTATTTACTGAGAGATTATATATTTTATCTGAATAAGAAATGTCATTCAGAGTAAACCAACAGATTTATATGAAAAAAATAAAGTTATAGAAAAAGAAGGAGGATTTTCAGGGAAAATAAGGCTTAGATAAAATAGGTTCAGTTGTATTCTCATTACTTTTTCAGGTGGGCAGTTGACACATGGGACTATTAGGGGTATTCTCGGAGTTAATCATCTGGATGTGAATACAGAAAAAGAAAATAGAACTTTACTCTATTGAAAATGACTAAATCAGACTGAGGAATTTTGCCTTAAAATGGTATGCTTATCACCACAGCATCAAAGGATGTCCTTAGAAACTAGCTTGGCAAAAACAAAATAAAAAATAAAGAAGTATGTATGATTGGTGGGAAGACAGATAAATAGGTACATAAACTGATATAGAGATAGATACCTGTCTAGATATAGAGACCTGTACATAATCTATTATGGCATATTATGCTGAAAAGAAAAAAATCAAATTTAAGAAGCTCATAAAAATGTAAGTTTAATGATATTTATTTTTTATTATGATATATAAATGTATATAGCTGTAAAAGTGTTGTAGAAAAAGTGGGAGAAGGATATATAATTAAGGAAAATGGAAGCAAATTGTGAAAGAAAATAGTTAAACATAGGCTTACAAAAATGAGATAAATTAAATTGTTATATATTTAAGAACAATAACTTATTATTAGTGTGATTTTGAGTGTTGTGTAATCATTTTTACTTCTGTTTTTTATTTATAGAGTGATAGCCATTCCCATGGCAAAGAAATATTGTGAAAAACATTAAAATTGTATGAAAAAATGTTCAACATCACTAGCAATCAGGGAAATGCAAATCAAAACCACATTGAGATTCTATATAACTCCATTTAGAAATCAATCATGAAGAATACAGAAAATAATGAATGCGGGCAAGGTTGTGAGGAAATAGGAACGCTTATACACTGTTGGTGCATTTGAAGATCAGTACAACCACCGTGGAAATCAGTATGGAGGTTCTTCAAAAGGCCAGGAATGGAACCACCACATGACCCAAGCTATACTACTCCTCATTATCTTTCCAAAAGAATTAAAATCAGAATACTATAGTCACACATGCATACCTCTGTTTATAGCAGCACAATTCACAATATCCAAATTATGGACCCAATCCAGGTGATTGTCAAGAGATGAATGGATAACACAAATGTGGTATATGTATACAACAGAATTTTACTCAGCCATAAAGAACAACAAAATTATGTCATTTGCAAGAAAATGGGTAGAACTGGAGGATATTATGTGAAGTGAGATCAGCCAGACTCAGGAAGTAAAGGGTTGAATGTTTTCTCTTGTATATGGAAGCTGAGAGAAAGTGGGAAATAAAAGGAACTTTAGATAATTGAGGAGAGTGACTAGTAGAATAGTCACTCTAGGATAGGAGGGCAGAGGATGGAATAGGAAAAGGAAGAACTAATGGAATAAACAGTTCAAATTATGTTATGCCTGTGTAGGAAGGTATCACTACCAATCTAGCTGTTATATATGGGCAGGGGTGGGTAGTGGGGTAGACCTGAAGGGAGTCACATCAATACCTGTGTGTTTGTTTGTATGACTTTGAACCTCATTATGTCGTATAATTACATTATACCAATAAAAGTATAAAAATTATATGGAAAGGAAACAGAACAGAACTGAAATATGTGCCATGAAATCCTTAATTGTTATTACCATAAACTGAATTCATATTTCTAAGAAAGTATGATAGTACTAAAAATGTGTATAGTAATTATTTAAAGTTCCTTCTAATGCTATAATCTATAGTTCTGAAAATGATTTCTGAGTAATTTTGCCAAATAAAATTGCCTATATTAAATTCATTTTTGATACACACATGGCCTTTGTAGGAAGTCTTCCAAGATATATCCTTTTAAGCTATTATAAATTATTCAAAATTTATTTTCCTAGCTTTGTGGGCTCTAAAATAAAAATCGCATGTTCAACCATTTAAGCTGACTCTTTAATATCCCTCATTAATATATTTCAACATGAATGGCCATTGATACATTTCCTTGGTTCCAAATATAGCATTCCTAGGCTATGCATGTATAAATGGCTCAACCTTGTTTTAAACACTGATGCATTCAAGTGTAAACAAAATATATTAGTCAGAATGAAGAGTCTGACACCACCCCATATGCCATGGCACTATATTCATACTCTGATATCAAGCTCTGAGCTGTAAGATGTACCCTGATCTCTCCTCATTAATTTGGCCAACCTCCTGACTAAGCCCTTCACACTTTTGCTTTCTCTTACCTTTTTCTCAGCTCATTACATTATTTGACAAATATCTATTGAGTTACTGCTATGAATCAGGCAAATCTCCCAGGTACTATAAAAATAGACCAAAAAATATCTTGTCTGAAGAAATTTTATTTACTCAAGGGAAAAAGTGAAAAAAGAAAATCTCTCTCACACATACCTCACACACAGAGAAGTAATGTTAAGAATCAAGGAGGAAAAACAGAGACTACAGAGGTGACATGTGGGAAGAATGAGCACTGGTATTTTATTGAGGCGGTGAAGTAAAAGCAAACGAGGCAGCAAGATTGTGATAAGTCATACTTAGGTGGGAATCCAACAACATGTGCAAGACCAGTTCATGAAAACCACAATATGGTAACGAAAAAATAAAAGGTCTAAATAAATGTTGTGACATACCGTGTTCATGGACTAGAAGACGATATTGATAAGATGTTCGTTTCTCTCCAAATTCATACACAGATTCCATGCATTTACAAGCAAAAATATTTTTAGGAATTAATAAGTATATTATAAAATCTGCATGGAGAATGTATATTTGACACAGATGATTAAACCTCTAAATATTAGAGAGATTATAATAAAAATTTTTAAATAAATTTGTGTACATAACACTAATATTTTTTAAAAATATTTCCCTTTAAAACATTAATCAGCAATTTGCCAACTAATTTTAGAAATTCTACATTGAAAACAAGCCACAATATGCTATTTTTAACATAAAAACATATAAATCCCAGTTTGCAGATAAATGTTTAGGCAAATTATTCCAATTATCAAAGAATAAAGTTCTTGTTCTTTAAAATTTTACAGGAACATACAAATAGAGAAATACAACCATTTTTATGCTAACATACAACTCAGAACAAAAGATCAATAGAACAGGTTGACTTACAATTTCTGAAACAAACTTCCAACATGAAAATAGATATAAAAGTAATGGGAAAATGTGGATGGTTTTAAATAAAGAGACAGGATAAATTGAAATAAATATATCAGTACAATAAATAAAAGTAAAGGCTAGCATGTTAGCACATGCCTGTAATCCCAGTATTTGGAAGCCTGAGACAGGAGGATCACAGGTTGGAGGACAGCCTTAGCAACATAGCAAAACTCTCAGCGAGCTAGTGAGACCCTGTTTCAAAACAAAAATAAAAAAAATGTTTGTGGGTATAGCTTAGAAGTAGAATGCACCATCACTACTGTTACAAATAAGTAAATATTATGAAATGTGTACCTCATACAGAAATGAAGGAAAAAGATTAACATTATAAACTTAGTATTTTTAAAAAGATATATCATGCTTAATAATAATAATCAAAACATTACATCAGGAATGCCTGATACCAAAAGCAATAATAATTGTATAAATCTTTCCAAAATATTAATGCAGAAAAATAAAACACTGGAAAATTAATGCAATTTCTGTCAGTTTAAAGAATATAATATTAAAGGGTTATTTTTAATCTGTCAATAACAAAATAGAAGATGAGCGCAGTGTTTAATTTCTGAGTCTTCCATTAGAAAACCATCTCTATGCCGGGTGTGGTGGCACATGTTTGTAATCCCAGTACTTTGGGAGGCGGAGACCGGAGGATCTGGGTTCACGGCCAGCCTCAGCTCTCTCTCTCTCTCTCTCTCTCTCTCTCTACCGACCTAGTGAGGCCCTCCGCAACTTTGTGAGACCCGGTTTCAAAATAAAGTGTAGAAAAATAGGGCCGGGGGTGTAGCGCGGAGGTAGAACGCCCCTGGATTCAATCCCCAGTA
>PVJS01032870.1:0-22505 GCA_004027185.1 Glis glis | reverse complement strand
AGAGAGAGAAACTTCAGATATATGAAGAGAGATTCCAGTAAAATAGTGGAAGGGGACTAAGGGGGGGGTTGATGAAGGAAACAGTTCAAATAATGTTTTATATATATGTATATATAAATATATATATATATTTATATATATATATGTATATATATTTTGTGTATATATATATTGTGTATATATATTGTGTATATATATAAAATTGTGTATATATATTTATATATACACAAAATTATAAACACCAATCTCAATACAATCTCAATAACATGTAGAAAGAGGAGGGAGCCAGGTGGGATCTGGAGAGAAGTGCACCAAGTGCCGTGTGCATATATGTTTCTATCACTCTGAACCTCATCAATACAGTGCACCAATAAAAGAAGATAATGTTCAAACCCACACATTCCACACAATACTTGCTTTCTGCCATAGCTCCAGCCCTACTCACAAGTCAAAGATCTCAATACTTCACTGATGTCTGGAGCTGAGCGCATGATCATAAATCCGGCAGGCGACAGTCAGATCCGCCATGTGTCATTCTTGCTTCAGTCTTGAAACGGAAGCAATTTCTCGGTCCGGTTCTGTCTGTGTGTTTAGGGTGGAGGTCACATGTCGCCCTTCAGAAGTGGAGACGGTCGGGTTCCTGTGTTAAGGTCATTGAAGGCACAAAAAAGCCAGCTATTTCTCTCTCTCTCTCTGCAAATTAAGCACACTCCCCGTTGTGTTGTAATGGATTTCAGCCCTTTGTAATTAAAGATCCAACTGTTCACCTCCTGAAACCCAGAGCTCTTTACCACATTGCTGCTTCATTTATCTCTGGGGAAAGACACTGATACACCCGTTTGCTATTGGAGTGGTGCGGCGTTCTCAGTACGGCTGGCAGTTAGGCAGTAATAAAAGTGAGCGGTAGACATCTTGGAGGAGAACCATTACCTAACTCTCTAATGAGTTTTGTGTTTCAGGAGCTTTTCGGTAGAAAAAAAAGATTTACAACAGAGGAAACCTCACAGTAAGATGACTGGCTCTTCAGAGATTGTCACTGCCCAGAGCGATTCAAATTATTTCCTCACTCCTTTCCTTAGCTGGACTTGAAGTCGACTTTTCTTTTCTTTTTTAAACATACTTTTATTGGTGCACTGTAGTCTCACATCAGAATGAAGTTTTGAGTGATAGAGACATACATGCACACAGCACTTGGTGAGCTTCTCCTAAGCTCCCTCCCCACTCCCTCCCCTTCCCCATACATGATATTGAGATTGGCATTGATAATTTCACATACGTGTATACTGTCAACGGAAGTATTTCCTTCACTAATTCTCCCTCCCTCAACCTCCCCCAAACACCTTCCATTGCTCCACTGGGGTTTCTCTTCCTTTATCTAAAATCCTTCTTAAGCCTGTTGTGGTGGCTTATGCTTGTAATTCCAATATTTGGGAGGCTAAGACAAGAGGATTGCGGGTTCGCGGCCAGCCTCAGCAACTTAGTGAGGCCCTCTGCAACTTAGTGAGACTCTGTTTCCAAATAAAAAATAAAATAGGGCTGAGGGTATAGCTCAGAGGAAGAATGCCCCTCCCTGGGTTCAATGCCCAATAACACACACACACACACACACACACACACACTAAAAATAAGACATAAAGTCCGTCTAGTATCCCGATTCCTCCCTAGCTTCCATATAAGAGAGAGAACATATGACCTCTCACTTTCTCTGGTGCCTCAGCTCACTTACTGTTCCCCAGGTCTATCCATTTTCCTGCAGATGTCCTGATTTTGTTCTTTATTCCAGGAGTCCCTTTTGCCTTCTGTAACAGAACTTCATTTCTTGCTTATTTCCTCCTCTTTCACATCTAACTCATTCCAGGTTTCCATAAGACCCCAGGACAAATTCCTCTTTCGTTGTGTCCCATGCTGAGCTTTCCAGAAAGCAGAGCCCAAGGCAGAGGCCATAGGTGCTATTTCCAAGGGAGTGAGCCAAGAGGGAGGGAGGCGGGGCAGGAGGGAGGCTCAGGGGAGAGAGAGGACCTTTGTTGCTAAGTTTGTTGAGTGAAATTGCTTGCTAGATTCGTAAAACAAGCATCCAAGAAGCTGAATAAACTGCCCTGCAACCAACTTTAGGGAGCGGGGTGGGGGGGAGAATTAATTCGCTGGATCCCATCTCCAGTCATTCAAGCATTCACTCTATGGGGTTTGCATTTCTGGTGATGCCCATATGGACAAGTGTATCCTCTTGGTTCTCCTGGGAGAGTCGACCAGGATGCCCATGCAGAAGGAGAGATGCTGTCAGGGATGTCTGCCAGGTGCCAGGTGGAATTCCTGCAGAATTGGTCGTCACGGCTACAGCGGAATAGAAGACAGTTGGAGCCTAGAAGATTTGAATAGAGCTGCTCAAGGCATGTCCAGCGCACACTGCAGCTGCTTCATGCAGGTTGTTGGTCTAGGCAGAAGGACCAACAAGACTCATCCCTTCTATTTGAAGAGGATCTAAAATAGCCTGGGAAAAACGGTCTTGGAACTATATGCCTATGGTCTAAGAGATGAGTAATTCAGTCCTCTCTGAGCAACTAGACGATTGTACCTATTTACAATTGACAACTAAAGATTGTACCTGATTCATTCTATATTCCCAATGTGGAGCATGAAGCCACAAGGCGGATGTGCAGTACAACTTTTAACAATAATGAGTATTTATGCATGGAGCGCATTTTAGGAACATTATGACTGACAGATTTAGTCTTTCAAAGAATAGCCAACTAGGCAGCCATTGTGGTGCACACCCATCATCCCAGTACTTGGGCGATGGAGATAGGAGGATCACAGGTTCAAGGACAGTCTCCACAACTTAGCAAGGCTCTCAGCAACCTAGTGAGACCATGTATACAAAACAAAAATATAAAAAGGGCTGGGAGTGTAGCTCGGGAATAGACTAAAATAACCATGCTTTTATAATAAAACCTCCAATAAATAATAATAGAACTAATAAAGTAATAATAAAACTTTCAATTTTGGTTGAGCCACAGTCATGTTCCACAATCAATCAAAATTGGAGATTTGGTCTCTGACATGCTAGGGGGCCATTGGAGAGGTCTACTTTTAATAATTGTCTTTTTTTAACTCAGGAATCACTGGAGATTTTGCATTCATTTTCATCTGACTCATCTGGTCTGTTCAAGCCTAAATGTCCTAGACATGGAGAGATGTCCCAATATAAGTGTTGGAAGGCACTGCCCACAGCTCAGATTATAACCACACATGCTTTTTATTTTTATTTTTTTTTGTATTGATAATGCCTTAGGAAATGGTTCCTAAAATGGTTCACTAAGAACACTGAGCTCCTATAGGGAAAGAGAAGGTTAAATACAATTGACTGAATAATTAAAAGCAATATTCTATTTGTGCCAAGTTTATTTGACATGATTTCCTTTTGGTTTTGTTGGCCAAATTATTTTTTGAAAGGTTGGTAGATAATGTATAGATTGACTCAGAGGAGATAGAGTGAGCCATTAGATTTTCAAAACACAATTAGATCTGTATTGCTAGAGAAATATTAATTTGAATTCTAGATTAAGGTGCAGCCAACTATTTTACATCTCCTTCCAGTGAAATTCAAAGCAACTGATTTTTGAAGAATAAATCTGATAATAACTCCTTTTAGCCATATCTTTTAAATTCTTCTTTGGCAAAATACATTTCTGATTAAAAAGATCTGTGGATTTTTGAAGTCATGTTTTGAATATAGTTTAGTTATTCCAGTGGCAGGAAAAAAAAAAACACCAAAGAATCCTGTACTCCTAAATCTTCATTTAAAGGCTTAATTATCCATAAAATCTGCTGAATCTACCCATCTAGTTGATAGGAAGATTACTTTCCTATTTCTTTTTCTTAATTTGGTATTTTAGAACAGCATGAATTTAGCATACATGCTAAAATTAGCAGTATGCGCAATTAGCATGCATTTTGATGGAGAATGATCGGCTAGAATGAGAAATGTAAATATTACTGCATCTGCTTCCTTGCTGGTCCCAGGACCCACATCCTTATTTAAAGGACTTTAACATTCCTCCCACATAATACTTAGAATATATTTTCTCACCTCTTGATTCTGGGTTCTACCATGTAACCAAGAGATGTGTTTACAAGTGGCTGAGCTTGCCCATAGCTGGGAAGTTACATACAATAGGCCATCAATAGGCCATGTGTATTTCCTTTTTCTTTTCTTTTCATTTTTTCTATCTATCTATCTATCTATCATCTATCTATCTATCTATCTATCTTCATCATCATCATCTATCATCTGTCATCTATCATCTGTCTGTCTGTCTATCTATCTATCTATCTATCTATCATCTCTATCTATCATCTATCATTTTTGTGGTACTGGGGATCAAACCCAGGGGCATTCTACCTCCAAGCTACACCCCAAGCCCTATTTTTTTGTTTTTTTTTTTTAAATTTTGAAACAGGGTTTCACTAAGTTGGGCCCTGCTAAGTTGCTGAGGCTGAACCTGAACCTGCAATCCTCCTGTCTCAGCCTCCCAAGTACTGGGATTACAGGCGTGTGCCATCATGCCTGGTTAGGCCTTGTATATTTCTGCCTGCCTTCTTGTGCCTCTGACACTACCATGAGAAAAATGTGTCCAGGCTAGGCCACTGGCCCTAGGAAAAAGATGAAAAACAGAGCCTTCCAGCCTACAGCATACTCCTCTAGCTAAGCCACAAATACATGAACCCTTGGTCAAGATTGTCAGAGCCCAGCCCAGTCTAGATAC
The DNA here is from genome assembly GCA_004027185.1 of Glis glis. NCBI lineage: Eukaryota > Metazoa > Chordata > Mammalia > Rodentia > Gliridae > Glis > Glis glis. The sequence goes on along the minus strand of PVJS01032870.1, from coordinate 17,742 downwards.
AATGAGTCTCCCTGTCCCATGTCAATTTGCAGACAGATGAGTTCTAAGACAAAGAATTTTTACATTAAACTAGTATGTTTGGGGAGAGATAGAGAACTAACATATTAAGTATGTGTCTGCTACCCACAGTCATCAAGAACTACCTTTAAAATATAAGTGTTATTGCCAGTATGTTGAATAGCATTTCTGCCAAAATTATAGGTAATATTTTGCTTGTAGCTGTTCTATGACTCGCAGTGGAGATATATGACTCTCCTTCCTTTCCTGAAGGATTCTCTAGAATGTTCATATAAAAGAGCCTATTTGGATGGCACCAAAATAAATTCAATTTCACCCCATTCTGCAAGGAATTTGGAAGTGTTATCCTACACAGCAGCCTGTCTGTCCTTTGCAGAATTTTGCAAGATTATGTGGGGTATTTGCAGTGTGACATTATTTACAGAGTTGGTTTCTAGAAACCTTACGCCTTATTTCTTAGGTGCTCATTGAATGCTTTTTCTAGATTAAAAGTATATATGTGATGGAAATGGCTACTACCTTTAAGGAGAATATAATGTCATTGGAGAGACCAGATGTGAACTGACTTCCAAAAGAGACTGAGAAATAGAAAGCCCTGATGTCACACTGGAGTTGGCTTAGATAGAAATGTTTAGATGCTGGGAAAGATGTCCAGAAGATAATGGACATAGTAAAAGTAGTTTGTAACATTTCCCTTTTAAAAAACATGACAAAATCAAAGTCTTAAATTTTATTCATTTATCTCTCTCATCTATCTATCATCTATCTATCTATCTATCTATCATCTATCTATCATCATCTATTGTGGTACTGGGGATTGAATCCAGAGGCATTATACCTCCAAGCTATACCCCCAGTCATTTTTTACTGTTTATTTTGAAACAGGGTCTCACTAAGTTGCTGAGAATCTCGCTAAATTGCTCAGGCTGTCCTCGAACCTGTGATCCTCCTTTCTCAGCCTCTCAAGTACTGGGATTATAGGCTTGAATCACCATGCCCCACTTAAGCCCTAGATTTTAATTTTAGTATTATTAAAAGCTTTCAGCAAGAATTTTTAAAACCACTATCCAAAATCAGCCCCAAATGCAAAACAAAACATAAAAGTATTTTCTTCTTTTTCTTTACTTTTTCCCGAATTTACTTCACAAATATGTGTCTTCTTTTTCAAAGCCCAAACAAATGTTTTGTTCTTTGTAGAGTATCAGAAATCACTTCTTAAAGGAATAAATTACTAAGTATCATAGAATTTATAAGATACCTACATTTGATTACAGTGCAGTCAGTGTTTTGAAAGGAATGTTTTTGGGCCCCAAATGTGGAAATCGTGTACCTCAAGAAATTCTGACCAGATTCCAGGACATCAAAGAATTCTTCAGGAGTGTGTCTGGTCCTTGTTTCTTCTACTGATCAGTCGTGGCACATTTAACTGTGACATAGACCTCAGGAAACCTTTCTTCCTAGCCTCTGTCTAAATGGCTTGTCAATAAAAAGAAATTTCCTATTTTCCATGCTGTGATAGCAGAGCCCCTCTCCTACTGCAGAAGTAGAGAGAATATCAGGTAGAGGTTAAAATATGGGGTTCTAGAGTCAGGTTACCTGAAGTCTGATTTGGCCTCTGCCGTTACTAGCTGTGCGACTTTAGTGTCCTTTAAAAGAGGGCTTGAGGGAGCAGGTTCGCCCCCTCCTCTCTTCTACCATGTGAAGACTCAGGAGGAAATGCCATCTTCGAAGCAGAGAGCAGGTCCTTATCAGACACCGAGTCTGTTGGCACCTTGATCTTGGACTTCCCAGCTTCTAGAATGTTGAGGAACAAATTACTGTTGTTTATAATTGACCCAGTCTAAGGCATTTTGTTATAGCCGCAGAAAGGAACTAAGACCACATCCAAGATGGGCGGTGGGGTGGTGCATGGAGTTAGCATCCACCAGGCCAAGCTGAGATCCAGCTTCCCTGCTCGGGGCCCCCAACTTCCACTCCCATTCTTGGGGTTCTCCTTCGTCACAAAGTACTGCTTTGAGGACAGCTCCATCTCCATGGTTTTGGACGAGGGTTTTCTGACTGCCCGTCTCTGTCAACTCTTCCTTGGATACATTCACCACAAACAGAGCACGTCTTCCTTGTGTAAAGGCTGATGGGGATATAAACATTTCCGCTTCCTGAGGGAAGGAGCCCACACAGGGGAAGAGAAAGTAGGCTGCCTTCGGCCTTCCTCGCCCTCTTAAACCTCTGGGAGCTCAACCAGAGAACCGGTGGCCTGCGGGGAGTGGTAGGAGCATTTTGCATCATAATTCAGCTGCAGAGATTCAGAAACAATACGCTATTTCTAGTAAACGTTGTTGCTTTCTGCATTTTTAGGGGCCCAGGCTCTGGAGACTCTTCTGAAAAGAAAACATCATTTGCCTGGATGCAAAATGCTTCAGTCTGTTTTTTTTTCTCTAAACATTTCCCACGTTCAATGCTCTTCCTATTTTATTACACCAGGGAAGAAAACTCAATTGTGTGCTGCGCTATTGGGATTCTGACGGTCATGTTCCCGATTTATCTCTTTGTTCCTGGGCCGTGGGAAGTTGTTGCCATACTACAGAAGCAGTAGGGATTCACTAGTCTTTCATAGGACATAGAGTAAAATCCTTAAAGCCCAAATCCTACATGTGAAACCATGGATGTTTTTTGTGTGCTAGGATAACACATAACAAACATTCACAGCCAAATATGTTTTTTCTTGTATAGGGATGGGGTTGGATGGAATAATCTACATTTTTCTCTGAATCACACGCTCACAATGGTAATGGAAGAATCCCAAGGATGAATGCCGTATCCTAAAGGGCTGTCTCAAGTAGCTCTCTAGTCTAAAATATGTTTTCTGGGTAAATGTGCCCCCAAGGGTGTTAGTAGCATCAAAAAAAATCCCCCGAACATTTTCTTTAATACAATAAACTTGAGAATCATATTTTTATAACCTTTATGGATTTGATGGGATAATTTATGTTCACATCAAGCTGAAGGAGCAATGGATAGATTCATATCTTTGGTTTGGACTAATGTGATTAACAACTTGAAATCCCAAACTCTGTCCTTGCTGATCTTATCGGAGGCGTTTTACCTGGTCGGTGGCCAGAGCCTTTATTGCGTTTTGTTACAGATCATAAAATGGGCCCGAGCCCCTTCTCTCCTCAACATAGAGTGGATGGAAGTCCTTGGCGAAATATAAATAGCCTTTGATAATTTCATCCTTGGGTGCTATTTTTACTGCAGCATATTCTGCATTCTTAAACATTTTAGTCAAAACAGTGAATAGTTAGAGCAGATGTGCACTGGCCAGCAGAATTAAGGCATATGTTTTCTGGTTGCATGCATGGGAGAAAAACACACACGACGCATAGATGCACACGCGTGTGTATGCACACTCCAATTGCTTTTCACTCTTTATTGTGGTTGCCCCTTGATTTTAATTTTGCTGTCCTCTGTTCAAAACTAGGATAGGCAAGTGTTCCAAGATGAAAGAAGCATTGTGATAAGTCGGTATGGATGTCATTAGTATAGATTTCTAATGGCTCTAAAAGAGTTCTGTCTTCATTCCTTCTAGGACCTGAAATCGATTCCCACACACACTGTAAGGAAAAGAGAGATGAGAAATTAGAAAAACCTCTGAAGAGCCCTCTAACAGAGCTTCAATAGAGTTTTTAAAAGCCTAACATATTTGATGTAAATAACACATCTTCCTAACCTAAAACTTGCAAGTCACCATCGAATCTTGTCAAGAGTCACTTGCAGATAATTTTTACACACACACACACACACACACACACACACACACACTTAGAATAGATAGGTATTTATATGTGTTGAGAGATATGAAAAACAAATCCAAGGTACTTATGTCTGATACAGTTTGTCATCTCCTGAAGCTTCTGCCATTTGCCAGAGCATGTTTCTCATTATTTCTAACCATTTGTGAGTGGATGGACTTTCTGGAAAGATCCCCTGATGTGAATTCAACCTAAGTTTCTTCTAAATAAGGTACCTTTTGTTTCGCTCTATTATGCTGTTCTTGCAGATTCTCTTAACAGACTCATCGTTAAAGTCAATTGATAAAAACAGGCACACAGCAGGTTGCTATGATATTGGCTGCTAAGGAGAGCGTTGATGTGTGGCTATAAACATGCCCATTCATCCTTAATGAAATTGCTTTGTCACAAATCCAAGAAAGGAAAAGAAAAATAAACCTGATACTACCGCAAAGCAATGTCCAGTAAAATTTGACACGTTCTCAGCCTGAGAATTGAATCATTTAAAGATATCATTATTTTTATATAAATTAATAAGATCACACAGCCTCAGGAGTGGTTCGGGCTTCAATTGAAAGAAGATGTGGCATTTAGTAATTTTATCTTTCTTTAATCAAATGCTCGTTAATGAGAACAAAGCAAGTGGAGAGAACCTCAGCTAAACAAAAGAAGCGAGATTCTACACAGGAGTTTTACAGATAAGGCAGTTTTATTTTTTTCTGACCAAAGCTTGGTTTCCTGGGTTCTGATATGCCTCCTGATGAATTACTACACAATAAAAGTCACAGTTGCCGATTTTGCAAAGGATTTTGTAAAGGCCGACTGCTAGGTGCAGCTTGGAGACAAAAGGGCTCCTGGCACCAAACCAGCTCATTGTTCTCAGGTGCTAGAGAACAGGCTGAGCCCAGAGACCAAAAAAATCTGGATTCAGACTCTAGGATGTGGCTTCTACACGAAGGACAGGAGACACCGCAAATCAACTAAAGGACGTTTTACTATTTTAAAAACCTACTTTGACCAATAAATGAAAAAGAAACCCACTTTGGGATAGTCGCAGTCTGGGATTAATCCTGTCCAAAAGCCCCGCCCTGGCTATTGTGTTATTTTATTTTTTTGTTGTACCAGGGATTGAACCCAGGGGCATTCTACCTCTGAGCTACACCCCCAGCCCTATTTTCTGTTCTTTATTTTGAAACAGGGTCTCACTAAGTTGTGGAGGGCCTCACTAAGTAGCAGAGGCTGGCCGTGAACCCGGATCCTCCGGTCTCAGCCTCTTGAGTACTGGGATTACAAGCATGCGCCACCATGCCCGGCTATTGTGTTATTTTAACAAGGTGCACGCATGAGGGAACTCAGTTTCTTTCCTCTGTGATCAGATACAGCAGGGACAGAGTGGCACTGCTCAGGAACTCGCTGTCCCCAGAATGTGTCACCAGCAACACAACGGTGAACGGACTGTGCTGTCTTTCCTTCCTTCCTTGTTGAAAATGAAATTGTCCTTGTGAGCCGGGCGTGGTGGCGCACACTTGTAATCCCAGTACTTGGGAGGCTGAGACAGGAGGATCGCAGGTTTGCGGCCAGCCTCAGCTACTTAGTGAGGCCCGCCCCAACGTAGTGAGACCCTGTTTCAGAATAAAGAATAAAAAATAGGGCTGGGGGTGTAGCTCAGAGGTAGAATGTTCCTGGGTTCAATCCCCAGTACCACAAAAAAAAAGAAAGAAAGAAAAAAAAGGAATTGTCCTTGTGGTTAATCCGTTGTCCCCTGATAAGTATATATGAGCTGTGTTGGGGGATCAGTAACGTGATCATTTGGCTCTTGGTACCTAAATAATGGGGGGCCACTTCTGGAGCTCATTGAAAGAAGCATATGGCACTTAAGGGCTCTGACGTAAGAGCTGAGGCAGCCCATGGGCCTTCGCAGGATTACTTGCTGTTATTTTAATTAATTAATTGATATAGTTAGATATAGAATGTCACCTGAACAGCTCATAAATTGGTGTTCGGAGTTGATGTAATTGAGTTGTGAGGATTGTAATCTCAGCAGTGGATAAATTACAATGGCTTTGTCTGGGTGGTGGCCTGGGTAGTGGGGTGTGGCTGGAGAACGTGAGTCCCCCAGGGGTCTGTGACCTTGGGGTTATATATGGTCCCTTCCTCCTCTCATGCTCTCTTTCTCTCTCTCTTGCTTTTGGCCTCCATGATGTGAGAGCAAAGTTTCCCTCTCTCTGCTTCCTGCTGCCATGCCCTGAGATCTGTGGTCCCTGGCCTCCCATGGACTGAACCTCAAAATCTCTAAGGAAAATCTTAACCAAATAAATCATCTGTACTCTAAGTTATGTGGTCAGGTCTTTGGATTATAGCAGTGGGAACACTAAGACATTTGTTTGTTTATTTATTTATTTATTTATTTATTTATTTATTTATCTGTGGTACTGAGGATTGAACCTAAGGGTGTTCTATCTCCGAGCTACACCCCTAACCTTATTATTATTTTTTTAATTTGAAACAGGGTCTCGCTAAGTAACTGAGAGTCTCGCTAAGTTGCTGAGGCTGGCCTCGAACCTGCGATCCTCCTGTCTCAGCCCCCATGTACTGGGATTATAGTTGTGTGCCACCATGCCTGGCTGATTAGTTGCTTTTAGATGCATGTGGAAAGCTACATTATTTTGTTCAGGAATTATCTTTATTATATACAGGAGAAGGCTGTGTGTGTGTGTGTGTGTATGCTAAGAAGGCAAGGAGAACATGTAGTTACTTTTTTGTTGGTTGAATTTCTTTTTCTCTTTTGGGAACCTTCATGTGAATTTTTGGGGCTGTCCATCAGGGGGGTTGGCCCCATGAGCTCTTGATCGTAATTCTTGGCATGCAACCCCTGGGCACATTGATTGTACATAGTGGGCACACGACGAGCATCTGTGGTCCTTAAGGAGACTGGCATGGAAAGACGGGAGCCTGAAGCTGCCGGGGGCATCTCTCAGAGCATGGAGCGGCCACCAGTGGGAAGTGAAATAGAGATTTGGAGATCCAAGAAATCCAGCCACACCCAGGCCTGTCTAGGCCTTGGCTTTTCGGGGCCTGCACCAGTCAATTACCTGCTGCTGATCAGTTCCCTATTGCCACCATAATAAATTATCCCAAATCGAGTGGCTTAAGATAATTCAAACTTGTTATTTTATAGACCAGGAGGTCAAAAGTCTGAAATTGGTCTTACCTGGCTAAAATCAAGGAGTCAGCAGAATGGTGTTCATTTTGGGAGATCTGAGGGAAATTGATTTCCTTGTCTTTTTTTTTTTCTTTTTTTACCTTATGTGACAACTTGCATTCTAGGCTCATGGCCCCTTCTTCTACCTTCAAGGTTAGTGGTGTAACATCTTCAAATCTCTCTTTCTCACTCTTTCTCTCTCTCTCACCTTCCCTGACTCTGACCTTTGCACATCCTCCCTATAGGAACCCTTGTGATTGTATTGGGCTTACCCATTTAATCAAGAATAATCTCCCCATTTCAAAATCCTCCGCTAGGCACATTTTCAAAGTCCTTTTTGCCGTGGAAGACAGCACATTGGCAGGTTCCGGGGATTTGTACATCAACTTCCTAAGGGGGTGGGGTGTGGGATCATTCAGCTTACATGCCTATCTTCAGCTGGTTTGAATTGGGATTCTCGTAATTGCATCCAAGAGGATTCTGGATAAGACACGATGATTTTGCTTTTTAATCTCCCTTGGAGGTCAAGTAACTGATAATAACATATCCTCTCCTGCATATTATAAATTTTAAGAAGCAGAGATATTTAGAAGAAATGACACTAGAATGTGAATTATTTGTGTTTCAATCCCCACTAGAGCAAGTCCTATATTTGTTTGCAAGCATGGTTTACTCACTTGTAATATGCAATAATGTAATATGTAATAATTTTTCTGATGCACAGGGTTGCCATGAGCATCAAATGACATAAAAACAATGAATTCATCCCGCATGCCTACGGAAAGTTGATTTATTATCTTTCTCATATAGGGGTCATCTTTAAAAGTAATTAGTCATTTGCTCACCAATAGCAACTGTAGTTTTTGAAACATGGATCTTGCTATAATTGCATTTACATATTCCTTTTGCCTAATTAAAAAAAGTTATGCAGGTGCCCTCAGGTTGAAGAAGATAGATAATAGGCAATTTCACCTCTGCCTCAAAATCCACTGGGAAAAAAGCAAAATAAGAAAAAAAAATAGAGTAAAAACTAAAAACTTTTGTGGAGGTTAAGAATGGATACATCTCAGTGCTATAAATGGGAAAGGCGTATGGATCATGGTGAACTCTGCATGGATACAGGTCAGGCTATGAGGAGGCCAAACATCCTCGTTGAGACGTGAGGCAGGTCAAAGATTCCTGTCAGATGATATTCCTGAATCCGGAATGACTTCTTTAACTCTGAGAGAAGAAGCACCCAACTGTGACCAGATGTAGGAGTGAAGAGAAATATCTCTATAGAGATTGGTGCCTCAGGATGCCAGAAAAGATAGCAGAGACAGAAAAATTGTGTTGTAGAATATAGATCATTGTACTAATTTCCAATCCCAGGTACGAACACTGTGGAGGTTAGTAGAGAGGATTCTCAAAAGACTAGGAATGGAACCACCATATGACCCAGCTATGCCGCTCCTTGGTGTCTCTCCAAAAGAATTAAAGTCAGAATATGATAGTAATACATGGCTATCTATGTTTATAACAGCATATTTAACAATAGCCGAATTATGGAACCAACCTAGGTGTCCATCAACAGACCAATGGATAAGGAAGATGTGTATATACACACTCAATGGGATTTTACTCAGTCATAAAGAAAAGCAAAATTATGTCACTTGCAGGAAAATGGATGGAACTAGAGAATATTATTCTGAGATCAGCCAGTCTCCAAGTCAAGGCTCATGTATTTTCTCTCATATGTGGAAGCTAGAAAGAAAATAGGAAACATAAGGGATGTAGGGAGAGGCCGGTAGAACACAGTGGAAGGGAGGTGGAGGGGGCAAAAGGAGGCTTGAGGAAGGAAACAGTTCCAATAATGCTATGTCCAGATATGACAGTATCGCTGCTAATCTCAGACATGTATGGGGGGGGCAGGCTGGCATGCAGACAGAAACATACCAAGTGCTGTGTGTGTGCATTTATGCGTGTATCACTTTAAATCTCACTATGACCTCTAATCACAGCACACCAGGAAAAGTATAAACAAAGACTACATTTACAATCTACAACTTAGCCTATAGTCTAAGGGGGAGGATTGCTTGACCTCATAAAAGTGGGAAGGTAGACAACAGTCAGCAGGTTACAAATTAATATGGAGATAAAGAAAACAGTTCACACAATTCTATGTACATTTGTGAAGCTATCTATACCAATTTCAATATTATAAATGGGGAGGGGGGAGCAGGGCAGGATCTAGAGGGAAATGCACGGGTACTAGTGCGTGTATGTTTCTATCACACTAAACCTCAATATGATGTATGGTCACAATGCACCAACAAAAGTATACTAAAAATTAATATACACAGAAATTTGTATTACACTGATATTTAAACTAAAGGGAGATGCACCCCGAAGACACAAGAAATAACAATTTTGGTGAGTGTGTGTTTGATATAGCATGCCCAGATTTGTTATGGATGTCTCTATAAGATGTATGGATGAGAAAATAATCTGGCTGGAACTGGCTGGAGAAAAACCCAAGCCAGCATGCCATCTGAGCATGGCCAAAAGAGAAAAGGAATTAAAATACAGGAAGCAGGAGCCCGGCGTGGTGGTGCACGCTTGTGATCCCAGTACTTGTGAGGCTGAGACAGGAGGATCCGGGTTCGCGGCCAGCCTCAGCAACTTAGTGAAGCCCTCTGCAGTGTAGTGAGACCCTGTTTCTAACTAAAAAATAAGATAGGGCTGGGGTGTAGCTCAGAGGTAGAGCACCCCTGTGTTCAATCCCCAGCACCACACATACACACGCATGCACATGTGCACATACACATACATTCTCTCTCTCTCTCTCTCTCTCTCTCTCTCTCTCTATATATATATATATATATATATATAAAGCAAAATATATAAACTATAGAGTACTTGTCCAGGAAAAGAGAGAGGTCACCAAAATAATTTACACAATCAAAATCTTCTTAAGCAAATTCCTTGGAGAAAAAAGTGGTTTTTTTTGTGGTACTAGGGATTGAACTCAGGGGCATTCTACCTCTGAGCAACACCCCCAGCCCTGTTTTATCTTTTATTTGGAAGCAGGGTCTTGCTAAATTGACGCGAGCTGCACTAAATTGCTGACGCTGTCGTTGAACCTGCGATCCTCCTGTGTCAGCCTCCCAAGTACTAGGATTACAGATGTGCGCCACCACGCCTGGCGAAAAAAAGTCTTTAAAGAAAAGATCATAGGACAAACAAGAAAGTACAATGAGGAAAATAGTTAACACATGCGGAATGGAAATCCTTTTCTCTCTGTGTGTCTCCATATTTCTGCAGTCATGCATCGTGGGGATATGTTCTGAGAAATGCATTGTGAGGTAATTTTGTGGTGCGGACATCATGGAGTTCCATAAACTGAGAAGGCTATGAAGAAACCAGGTGATGTAATCTTATGGGATCATGGTCATATATGTGGTCCCTTGTTGACCACCGTGACAGTATGCAGTGCGCGACATCTAAACATTCCAAAGTCATTCCCAAACACAGAATGGAGCAGCGCGTCTTCTCTCCTTTACTAAGAGCTTGAGTTTGGATGGCATGAGGCGTGCATGTCTCCAGTTTGTGCTGTGAAAGGTACATCTTTTCCAAGGGAGAAAAGAATCGTGTCAAATTGTGTTGCTCTTGTTTTGAAATGTAGGTTTTATTATTATCCAGGTGTGAGAAAACCTACAGATGACTATCTGTAAGAGTGTGCTGCTAGGCCGGACGTGGTGGCGCACGCTTGTAATCCCAGTACTTGGGAGGCTGAGACAGGAGGATGGCAGGTTCGCGGCCAGCCTCGGCTACTTAGTGAGGCCCTATTTCAAAATTAAAAAAAAAAGAAAGAAATAGGGATAGGGGTGTAGTTCAGAGGTAGAATGCCCCTGGGTTCAGTCCTTAGTACCACACACACACAAAAAAAAAAAATAAAAGAAAAGAAAGAAGAAATAAAGGAAGGAAGGAATGAAAGAAGGAAACAAGGAAGGAAGGAAGGAAGGAAGGAAGAAGGAAAGAAAATGGGGCTGGGGGTGTAGCTCAGAGGTAGAATGCCCCTGGGTTCAGTCCCTAGTACCACACACAAAAAAGAAAACAAAACAAAACAAACAAACAAACAAAAAACCGAGTGGGCTGCTGACAGTTTCCAAGAGGAGGGGGCATTCCGTTCCATGCAGGCCACATGGGGAAATGTAGGGTCACTCAGGTGGCTGAGGAGTAGGAAGAAATGGGAGCCGGAGTCTTTTTGTGGATTTTATGGGAAAGAATGGGTCAAGCAAGGTAAGCAGTCTTGGGATTGGCTAGTTTGAATAATTTCACCCCCAGCTATAGGGGCTGTCCCCAGCTCTCTGGTACCTGGTCTCAGGCAGGGGGATACCGGTCTGAGTGTAGAGCCCTTGAGAGTGTAATAAAGATGGTTGGATTATGGCCTTTGGATTGGTTGGTATGCACAGGAACAGTGTATTCCTGAGTGAGTTTGCTACTTCTAGCGATTAGCTAACTCTGGGAAGGGCAGTCTCTGCTAGAATGATCGAGGTCCCAGATATGGAGGTATCAGGAAATACAGAAAAAACAAAATAAAACAAACAAACAAAACCCTTCCCACCCAACCGTGATTCATACAATATAAAGTAAAAGAGTTCTTATAGACTATGAATTGCAATCCAAAAGAATTGTTTACCACACTGTGCCAAAATTGTCAGTTATTGTACACAGAGTATAGTATTTAATTAAAGCCTAATAAAATAACGTTACATGTCAGATCACTGAGTTACAGGGGAATATGTTTTTGACAATTTCATGTTGTAGTGTTCAAATGGAAGTTGTTTTTCCTTAAAATTGAATACTCTATGAATGCTCTGTTGAAAAATTTTTACACTTTCCGGACAGAATGCTGATAGTGCCTACTCTGAAAAATTGTATTTCACTCTATGCAAATGAATGCCTGAACTAAAAGTAAAAGTAATAAATTTTAATAACAAAAATACTAGAAGAAACACATAGATGGATATATTTTCATGCAGAAGCCCACAAAGACTCCAGGCTCATAAGTTTGCATGTAATTGGAACCTGGGATGTGTGAAAATCTGGCTCCCAGCCTCAGGGATAAAAAGGAATTTAGGATTCCAGGCAAAGGGGCGAAAGACAAAGAGAAGGAATATTTATGAAGTCAGTGGGAGAACCTGCTAGCAAGACTGAGTTACATAAGCAGTTGAACTTACCCTGAACAGTAGACTTTGTCATTTGCTGAAATAAATACTCTTTCTCTCTTTTTCTTTTCTTTTTTTGGTTCTGGGGATCGAAGCCAGAGGCATTCTACCTCCAAGCTCTACCCCTAGTCATTTTTTTTTTTAAATTTTGAAACAGAGTCTCTCGCTAAGTTGCTGGGGCTGACCTTGAACCTGTGATCTTCCTGTCTTAGCCTCCCAAGTACTGGGATTACAGGAGTGAGCCATTCGTTCAATATATACTTTTTGAACACCTGGCTCAAATAAATGCTTTTGATTGGAACTTACCGTATGCAGTGGTAAAGAAGGCATGAGAAACAAAACAAATTCAGCAGAAAGGACTGGTCATTTTATAGCACTGTGTAAACCAAATAACTATGAGATAACTATTCTATAAGCTAAATTACCTCATTCAGATACTTGTCAGCAGAGTTAAAAAAAATCCCTGGTTCTTTCCTGGGGGCTCATATTATTTTAAACTAGATATCCACACCTTGAGGGGATTGGAGAAGTTTCTAATTAAAATCACAAATGACATCTTGTTGGGTGTAAGGGTATTAGGTATACAATACAGAAATGAGACTCCAAATTTCGTTTATAAGTTAGAGAAATGAAATGCACTGTCAGAATGGGATGAAATTGAGGGCAGATGTCAGTGGCTCAGGGACTATACATTTCCATCATTTCAGCTTCTGATCTAAAAATAGTACTTGGGGAGGCTGAGACAGGAAGATCACAGGTTCGAGGACAGCTTCAGCAATGTCGCAAGACTCTCTGAAACCTAGCAAGACCCTGTTTCAAAACTAAAACCAAAAAGGGCTGGGGCTGTATCTAAGAATGCCCCTGGGTTCAACCCTCCAGTACCAAAATAAATAAATTAAATTAAAAAAATAGACATAAAGTCTTTGTAAACAAATAACAGAATCTCTGGTTGCAATACATTTGCTAGCAGCATGGACATTTTTGACGTAAAATCAATACCTGCTTGACTCACTTCTAAGTTCCACATACATTATGTTCTTTTAAAACTCTATTAAGTAAGTTTCAGCCACTTAATTTTCGTTGAGGATCGAGATCGCTGTATTTTCATCAACTTTATAAAACCCCTTAAGGTAATTAGCATTTCTTACTTTTAGGCCTGCATGTTTGTTTTGGAGATTGAGAGGGAAAAAAATCATGCAAACATCTAAAGGATTTGCTAGCCAACACTTGCTTTTCCATCTATTTTCTATATTGACTTTGATGGTATCTCAATCCCACCGATTTACATTGAAACTCGACCCATGACTAATTTATGCGGGGACATTGGGAACGTTTTTAAGGAGGAATTGATATGATATAAATATACGGCGCTCTGGGGCAGAACATGTATTTCCGTGTACCTTTTAACCATGAACCCTAATGATTATAAGCAGCTCTCAGACGTTATCTCATTTGCTCTCTGGAGAACTTAAGCAAGGGAGACAAGGTGGATACTGATGTTCACTTAACGATGAGGAATTTGGAGCTTAACAGAGGGAAACGATGATACAAGAGAGACAGGCCCGTATTAAAGAGGATGCCAGATCATACATTAGGAGGGCTCTCCCATGAGTTTTGACAGTAACTAGAAGGATGGATGTCACTTGGTATCCCTGGACCTTAACACTTGCTCCTGTGGCTCTTACCTACCAATTATTTCTGAAATTTGTAATAGTTCTGTACATCCAAACCAATTCCTTGCCTCTAGGGGTCTTGCCATCACCTGAATCCTCCCCAGCTCCCTCACTCATGTGAACATTTAGGGGAGGACCACACAGATAGCAAGGGTGTAATAAATACTAGGTATAGGAGTAGGATTATTCATTCCATATATATTTATTGAATACCCACGATCACTTTACTACCATGCATTGTATTTAAAAAGGTGAAGACATACAACACACTGCCATGATTTCTATCTTAGAGATCTTATGCTCTAATGGGGTTGCAAAACCCATCTATTCAAAAATCCAATTCTCCCCGACACGCTGCAGCAGCTGTTCATTTTTTATGAGGTAAAGTCCAATTGCTGTGACACGGTACTGTTCCCTGGTACTGTTCCATGATCTGACATTTCCCTACAACTTCAGCCTCGCTCCTTCCCATTTGCAAATTTTTAAACTTTAGCTTTCAAAGCACCCACGTTTTGCAAGTCCCTGGTGCTACCTCAAATGAATGATGCAGAGTCTCAATTCTGTGCCTTCATTTGCCTACGATCTTTCCTTTCTTTGGAATTTTTCAGAAAATTATGCAACTGGCTAATTGCTGCCTGCTCTCTAAGACTCAGCTCAAATGCCACCTTTTCTAGGTAGGCTTGTCTGATCTTCTTACCCTAGGCTGTGTGTTATTACTGAACCTGGCACATTGGTTCATAATAGTTTTCAGCCCAGGGCAATTTTACTCCAAAGGAGATTCAATGTCTGGAAACATTTTGGTTGTAACAAGTGGTGGGATGCCCCTGGCATCTTAGTGGATAGAAGACAAGGATTCTGCTACCCATCCTACCATCAGCAGAACAGCCTTTTCAATAAGGAACTATGTGGTCTCACGTAGTAGGGCTGAGACTGGAAAGCTTTCTGTTCATGAGCCCCATTTAGCCATTCATTAGGCTATGAGTTTCCCTTGGCCAGAAGCTTTATATGTCTTCACATTCTTTTTTTTTCTTTTTGATAAATGCAGTGTTGAGATTTACTATTATAACAAAAATAGATTTCAAAGGCATTCTAATCATTATAGATCTTACTGAGGTATAGAGTGATAGGAATATACATCTACATAACACCTGGTGTGGTTGCCGACAGATCCCATCCCACTTCCTCCCCTTTCCTGTAGAGAGAAGTTGGGAAACAAAAGAGACCCCATGTAAAGGAGTAGAGACTCCAGTGGGGTGATGGAGGGGGTTTAGGGGAGGGAAGAAGGGGGATAGAGAAATAATGAAGGTAGCAGTTTAAATAATGCTATGTAGTAATTCCATTGATGAACTTCATTCTTCCCCTTCCCCTTCCCTTAGACCACTTCCCTGGCTCCACTAAGGCTTCTCCACTATTGCCTGGAGTCCCTTTGTATCCCCACTACTCCCTAGCTTGCACATATTAGAGAAAACATATGACCCTTCTCTTTCTGTGATTGGCTGATCTCACTTAACATAATGTTCTCCAGTATTCTGTATTGGGGGGAGGTGGCGGGACAGTAAAAGCTGTGTGCTTGTATGTTACTGTCAAATTGGTGTTCATTGTGATGTTATAATGCACCAATAAAGGCACATTTAAAAAATAATGTTATCTATGTCTATGAAATTATCAATACCAATCTCAATGACATGTCTTTACATTACTGACAATATCAATCTCAATGGACATGTCTTTACATTATTAACATCAAGTCCAAGGCCTGGGGACATGCTTCATTGATGTTTTCTGAATAAATGAAAGGAAGCTTTGAAGAGTAAAATCTAGTTAGACCAAGAACTAGAAAGTTCCATAACATGGAACAAGGCATGACCTGTATTTGGAACCGTAGCAGTCCCTTGTTCTATCTGCAAATGAGTAATGCAGAGTCTCAATTCTGTGCCTTTGTCTGCGTATGCTATTTCCTTTCTTTGGAATTCAGAAAATTATGCAACTGGCTAATCGCTGCCTGCTCTTGGTTTCCATCTTGGGGATACATTTTTTTGAGTGGGGTGACAGATGTTGGAGAGAGTGGGGATACGGAGAAAAATCACAGGAATCGAGGATTAAAGTTCTAATAATAGAAAAAGAAGAAAAAAGATCGGACCCATATTTACAGTGACATTTTCCACAGTTTCAACCCTTCTGTAGGTGAAGGAGTATTTGAATACTGTTTCTTATTGTAGACAATCAAGATTAATCATGTGTATAATTTCAATAAATAAGATTATTTTTCATTTTATTAAAATTAGACCTAATGTAAATTATCTCAACATTAGCTCTACATTATTTTGTTACATTTCATAACCTGACATTATTTTGTTCATTATTTAAGGTATACTGTCTTAGTCTTTCTCCCTCTTTATTCCAAGTATAGAATTCTGTGTAAGCAAATGCTTCCTTTTATGAAATTAGTTATGGTAGGTGAAAGAATTCTTATAATGTAAGAGCTACTTTCAACTGTCAGACCGAAATCAAATGGAAACAGTTTTGAAGTTTAAAATAGTTCTTTAAATTTTCATGCCTTTCTGAAGTGTATTATTTCAATCAATATCAACCAGGAAAGCGTTGAATTACTACCAAAATCAGTCAGTTCTTGAAATAATTCCAAGGTCTGTAGAACAAAAAAAAAAAAAAAACAAAAACAAAAACAAAAAGCACACCTAAAAACCAAAATGGCTGGAAATTTCACAGCAGGAAAAGACTGTTAAGAAGCCACAAAGAAACAGAAATCTGGGACTCCAAAATTCTTTTAATTAAAAATCGTCAACACTGAAGTTTTATTAATAGCACATTTTCCCAAAGAGGTTAATTGGAAGCGCAATTGTAAGGTTAATTGGAGTGAGAACTCTCCATTCCTGCTCATAGTTATTTAGGAAAACTTACCTCATATTTTGGGAAAAATATGGCCCTAGTGTATGAGGATCAACTACTAAAGATGGAAGAGGCAGACAGATCCAGGATTGTAAAATTGCTATCTGTTCGAGATGTAATGGGCAGAGCATGTTTGGGGTAACATCAGGAGAGGTGGACCCCTGTTCCCCAAGGCAGGAGGAAGGGGGTTTATATGCTAAGCTACACAAAAGTAACCTGTGGCCAACAGGGATATCCTAGGCATTACTCAAAAACTATTAACATGTCCAAGGTTAGTTAAGAAACAATCCAGGCATCAGTGGCCGGCATACTGTGCTTGACTGATTACCTTAATGGCTTTATGTGTCCTGTAAAGTTTGGGGTGCATGTCAGAGTACCCCGACAGGCAAAATGGCACGTAAGATGGCTGGAGTCATGTCAAGCTGCATCCCTACATGTACTATATTTTCACGTCATCAGATTCTAGAATTGAAGGGGTTTTCACTTTCCAATTTTCACATTCTCATGATGTTGCTCCCATGTTATTTTTAATCTAAAAAATGATGTATAGGGTTTTTACATATGAGTAGACTCCATACAGATCTACTTTTTTATGTTCTTCCTTTTAAAAGTACATTTGCCAGAAATACCCATCAGTGAAATGTCCTCCACAGGGGATACCTGAAGTGTTTGCACTTTTCAACACTTTTTAACATAATTTAAATCACCGATTTCATTCGCACTAAAATTTTATGAGCAAAATATTTTCTAAACTCTTTCTTCTTTGGTGCAAAAGAACTCAAGAGACTCTGACTTGTAATGCTTTGAATATTGGTCATCACTTAACCGAAGCAGCTACATAGAAATTTCTGAAGCACAATTTGTAATTGTTTGGAGTGACAGTTAAGGTATGATGGCTTATACTGATCTCCTAGATTCTTTTTTTTTTTTTTTTTTTTTTTTTT
>PVJS01032869.1:0-22506 GCA_004027185.1 Glis glis | reverse complement strand
GGGCATTCTACCTCTGCGCTATGCCCCCGGCCCTATTTTTTTTTATACTTTATTTTGAAACCGGGTCTCACGAAGTTGCGGAGGGCCTCACTAAGGAGTGAGAGAGAGAGAGAGAGAGAGCGAAAGAGAGAGAGAGAGAGAGCTGAGGCTGGCTGCGAACCCGGATCCTCCGGTCTCCGCCTCCCAAAGTACTGGGATTACAAGTGTGTTCTTAATCCTCAAGTTTCCAGCATCTGTGGGTGGTGACTGGGTGGTGCCTGACCTTGACCTTCCTTATGGATCCTTTGTTTAATAAACATCTCAGGAATCTCAGGTGGGGATAAAGACCATTGTGATTAAGGGTGTGGGCCTATAGAGGCTTCTACCTAAAATAGAACAGACCTACGGTAGAGTTAAAAATTATGAAGTTTCTAGATTAGATTTTCCCTTTCCTTCACAGTTCATCTCCTTTTACCTAATATTTTATTTCTCCTATCCTACCTCATTCCCCCTGCCCAGACTTCGGTCCCTTAATCTTAAGCATTGATGAAGCATAAAAGTTCATCTTCTATAGCTTCTTCAACACTGACAAGGGGCAAAGGCTCTGCTTACCTTGGAATCGGAAGTCTCATCCTGCCTGTTCTAAAGGAGACATAGAGGAAGGTCAGGGTTTGCCGGTTGTAGAGCCACCTTTGATGTTCTTACAGGAATAGGAATTTTTCCTTTTATTGTGTCCGGTGGTCCTGGACCAGCAACACCTCCAAAGGGTCAAGTTTAGCTTTATAGCATTATACAATGACTCAGAAGTTTTGGGCATCAGTGCCATTTTGTATTTCTTCTGTGAGCCTAAAAGCAGAAGTATCATTATAAATTATAATGTAGAATATAAGTGGAGCCAAAGTCAGAAGGTAGCTAGTTAAATTAAGTGGGTGTCTTTTAAATGGCTCCATATGAGTATGACTCTTCTTTTATCCCAGAATAGCACACTTGTTTTTGGTTATACTTTCCTGCTGGGTGTTCAAGACCAAGTAGTTAGCCAATGTTAGGCAAACATAAATTACTTTCCTCAGGGTTACTGTTAGGGAATCTGTGAGGTTTTTCTTCTACCAGTTGTGCCATCTGCCATCTGCCAGGATGGATCACAGTCTTTCTGACCATTTGTTTCCCTTGAAGCATAGGGGACATTTCCTGTCCGATGACCCCCCTTTTTGCAGGGTATGTGATGGTGGCTCCCAGCCTCTGGACCTTTATGATCCCCCTGTTTCAGGAAGTCAGATGACTCACTGGAGTTGTAGGGGCCTTAGTCAGGTCTTCCCCTGGGTCCTATTTGACCTTGGAGGGCTGGGGCCAAAATATTGGCCATCTTCTTCTTAGCCCTTTTATTTCCTGATTGTTCTCCAAGTCTCAGTTGTTGAGCACCTAGACAGTCAGTTTCACCTGTCCTTTTCAATGACTAGGGGTCAATATTATAGCCTGTTTTTCAGGTAATGGCTATCAAAACATTGTTTAGGTTATTCTGTTAAAGTTGTGCATATGTAATGTTAACAGACAACAATTACAAAGCTATACAAGGAAAAGCAAAGCAAAACTATTAGGGACAAAACAAATACAGTTTGTATAATAGTTCTAATAATATTTGTTGACATAAACAAATCCCCATCAAATTTGACTTCATATACATACATATATATACACACATATATATGATTTCATATACATACATATATATAATTACCCAATTTGAAGAATTTGACAGTGATGATCTTGATATCAAAAGGATAGAGGTTAATTAGATAAAGGAAAGCGAATATACGGTGTCTTGAGCAGAAGAGGGCAAGGCACGTGAAGCCACAGAAGCTTCAGCAAACAGGGTTCACAGAAAATAAGATCAGAGAAGTAAGCAAAGGAAAGAATATGAAGTGCTTTGTGTGCTAAGTCAAGGAATTTGAACTTTATCATAGAAGCTGTGAGAAGAACATCATTGAGAATGTAATTTAGAAATAGGTATCGAGTGTTGGGCGTGGTAATGCACAGTAGTAGTCCCAGTTCTTGGGAGGCAGAGACAGGAGGATCACAGGTTCAAGTCCAGTGCACAGAGACTTAGCAAATTTTTAATTTCAAAATTAAAAATAAAATAGGGCTGGGGTGTAGCTCAGGTAGAACACCTCTGGGTTCTACCCCCAGTACCACAAACAGGGAGGAAGAGAAGGAGGGAGGAGGGAGGGGTGAGTGAGCAGTAAGGCAAGATACCTGAGGCCAGAGGTAGCAAACTCAACAAAGATGCTTCAGTAATTCAGGCAGGGGTAAGAAGTTCTGGACCAAAGCAGTGGCCCTTAGCATGAGAATAGAAGGGAGATACTTGGAAGATATGTAGGAGGGAGCATGCATAAGACTTGCTGGAGTCTGTGTAGAAAGTAACCGAGGGAAGGACTGACCTAAGTCCTAGGTTTCTGGAAAATGGAACCCAGAGAAATGGACTTGTCTCTTTGTTATGGCAGCAGGTTAATGGTAGAGCTTTAGTGCTGACCTTAAAACTTTTTGGAGGTACCTTATGTATTTCCTATCTGTGACCCAAATTGATCCATCTGTATATTTGATCCAAAGTCTTAATATCCAAGAAAGAAATGATTGCTCTGGAAAAGGGAGACAGAAGTGGAAGGAGATAGGTGAAGGGAGAGAGAAAAATGAAAAATAAATAGAGGGCCTGTGTCTTAAAATATATTGAAGTAGATTATTCAGACTAACCCTTTCACTGAAAACAACTAATGAAGCTATATTTAAGTAAATTAAAAAACAAGAATAAATGTTCTAAACAGTTCTGAAGAGCTGAGTAGCCAGTATTGCATTACCATGTCGAAATCTAAGCGAAGATGGGAACCCACAGAGGTGTGTGAGGAGAGCAGATCACAGAGGACTCTCCATCCCGGAGGAGATTTGCCAAAGCAGGATTGTGTAGACGTGGTTGTCAAACCTCTGAGAGGAAACGGGCCAGGGCCACCAGAGGGTTTAAGTCCAGTTCTCCCCCGGCATGTGTGTTAGTTAGCTTTCTGCTGCTGTGATAACAGATCAGAGAGAAGTCAACTTAAAAGAGGAAAGATTCATTTTGGCTTATAGTTTCAGAATTTTCAGCCTATGGTCACTTGGTGCCTTTGTTTCTGGGCCATTGCAAGGCAAAACAGGGTTCAGATTATAAAATGAATATCCTCACATGTTTAAGGAGAAAAGAAACAAATTTGAAATTAGCTGCTAAAATAGAATAAGCTATAATCAATAGGTTTTAAGAACTTGAAAAAATAAAAAATAGAGTGATAGGACTTCAAAATTCAAATGAGAAATTTAATAGCAAGTTAAACAGTTAAAGAAATGATAAATTGAAAGATAGGGAGAAAATACACAAAGTGAAACTCAGACAGACATAGAAAAATATGGAAAACAAGTTAAGAGACATGAAAGTCCCATAGATAGCTTAATTTCAGGTGAACAGAGCATAGGGAAGCAGCAATATCTGGAGAAATAATAGCTAAGTTTTTTCAGAATTGATGGACACCAGACTATAGACTCCAGAAGCCCAGCAAATCTCAAGAGGGATCAATAGGAGTGTGATATGGATATGATGGCAGAATAGGAAGTCCCATCCTTCTTTCTCCCACAGAATACCAATTTTGGTAACCACTCATAGACAGGAATACTCTGTGGGGGAGAGCCCTAGAGTCTTGCTGAGAGATTCCAGCACCCTGACGCTGCAAAACATGCACCAGCAATGGATGCAGTGAAGAGGGTACGAGGAGCGGTTCACATTACCTGCATCAATCACCCCTCCCCCAATGGCTCAGTTACCAGGAAGGGCCCCGGGCCAGCAGTTGCTCCACAGGGAACCTTGACAGCCAAGAGCAGAACACTGAAGGATCGGCATGGTACCACTGTCTGGCTGCAGCTAGGAGCAGGGAGGAGAGAGCATGCTGCTTAGCAGTCGGTACAGATCCTGCTGACTGGATAGTGGACTCCACCGAAGGTTCACCCGTGGACCTCACCAGTCAGTTGAGGCTGCCCTCCCCCCTGCATGCCCTCTGGAGACAGCACCCTGTGGATTCCCATATGTGGCCAGCATTGAGCTCCCACAGACAAACAAACATGGATCTAGAAAGAAGGAATAGGTCTTACCAACCAGCTCAATTCTGCTGATGTTGGAGAAGACCTACAACCTTGTACACTTCAGGGTATTGCCCTAGGAAAAGTAAACATAAGGCTGTCATCATCAGGCCTGGCTTTGCAGGGTCACACAGTCCTAAAACTCGCCTCAAAAAAGGGAACATGAGAAGTACAATTGGTATAACCATAAAAAGGTCTGAGAGGCCTCCACAATCTCTAGTCAGATCCACAGGTGAAGGCCTTTGTTTGGTCTTAATATTTATGTCTTCTCCAGTGAAGCTTAATCTTAATGCAACAGTCATAGAGATGGGGCCTTTAGGACGTGCTGAGGTCATTAGGGCAGAACCTCCGTGAATGGAGTTAGTGCCCGTATAAAAGGGCTTGAAGGAACCAGCTAGCCTTTTTTGTCTTTCCATCCCTTATACATGTGAAGACCCAGTATTAATCCCCTCCAGAGGATGTAGCAGAAAGGTGCAATCTTTGAAGCAGAGACTGGGCCCACATAAGACACCAAATTTTCTGGCACCTTGGTTCTTGGACTTTCTTTTCTTTAAAAATTATCCAGTCTCAGTTATTTTGTTATAACAACAAGAATAGACTAAGATAGTCTTTCTCTCTGAAAGCTAATCAGTAAAGACTGAAGGAAGTGACTGTTTCTTTAAATATCAAGAAATAAATGCAAACAACTAAGGAATATTAAGACTCAAAGACACCATCAGAGGAACTAAATAAAACTTCGGTGGCTAACCCCAAAGAAGTGATGATCTACAGATTACGTGACAAAGGATCCAAAATGATCATCTCAAAACTCAGTGAACTGCAGTAGCACACAGGCAGGTAAACAAAATCAGGAAAACAATACATGAACAGAAGTAGAAGTTCAACAAGTAAATAGAAACCGTAAAGAGCTAAATAGAAATTCGGGAGCTAAAGAAAACAATATCTGAAATGTAAAACTCAATAGAAAACTTTTGAAGTACACTGAATTAACTAAAGAAAGAATTGGGAAACTTCAATATGGAGCATTTAAAGGTGTATATCCAAAGGAGAAATAAGAAAAGAATGAAAAAAGCCCACAGGACTTTATGGAACACCATCCAGTGAACCAGATACATATTATAAGAGTCCCAGAGGGAGCAGAGAAAGAAAAAGGGGTAGAAAACTTACTTGGGAAATAATAACAAAAACTTCACAGATGTGGAGAGGGAAATGACATCTATACCCATAATGACCAAAGAACCACAATTAGTTGAGCATAAAGAGGTCTTCACCAAGACACATTATATTCAAATGTCAAAAAGAAAATGTTGAAATCACCAAAAAAGGTGACTCATCATAAACAAGGGAAACTATAAGATTATTAGCAGATTTCTGAGCAGAAATTTTTCAGATAAGAATAGAGTAGAATGATATATTCAAAGTACTAAAAGAAAAACACTACCAACCAAAAATATATATGCCCAGCAAAGCTGTCTTCAGAAATGCAGAAGATACAAAGACTCCCAGACAAACAAAAGGTGAGAAATTTCAACACCATTAGACCTGCCTATAAGAAAAGCTGAAGATAGTTCTTCAAGTCGAAACAAAAGTACACTAGTTAGCAACGTGAAAGTATATGAAGGCATAAAAACTCACTGGGAAAGGTAAATATATATTTGAATTCACAGTACTTCTGATACTGTAATGGTGATGCATAAATCAGTTTTAACTCAAGTATAGAAGACAAAAGTATTAATTAACATAGGTACAATAATTTGTTAATGAATTTATAACATAAAAAGATGTTGATTATGACACCAATAGCATAAAATGAGGGAAGGGAAAAGTAAAAGTGTTTATTTTATGTATGTAGTGGGAATTAAGTTGATATCAGTTTAAAATAGATGGTTTCTGTAAACACGGTAATTGCAAGGAAAAACTTATAGTAGATATAAACAAGAAAGTAATAAAAAATGCCATTGTGATAAAGTCATCAAATAACAAAGAAAGGCAGCAAGAGGGAGAAAGGAACAAAAGAACTACAAAACAATAAAAGCAGTTAAAGTGGAAATTAAAAATTTTTATCTGTCAATAATTACTTTAAATGTAAATTGATTAAATTCTCTAATCAAAAGATACAGTGTGCCCTTATGCTAAGTGAGATCAGAAAGTCCAAGGGTCTTATGCTTTCTCTCATATGTGGAAGCTAGAGAGAAAACAGGAAATAAAGGGGTCCAGGTAAATGAGGAAAGCGATCGAGTAGTGGAAGGGACTTGGGGAAGGGAGGTGGGAGGGGAAAAAGGAGGA
This sequence comes from Glis glis, assembly GCA_004027185.1. Classification (NCBI taxonomy): domain Eukaryota; kingdom Metazoa; phylum Chordata; class Mammalia; order Rodentia; family Gliridae; genus Glis; species Glis glis. Next base: position 16,092 of record PVJS01032869.1, on the reverse strand, counting down.
TAGTGGTCATGTCCATATATGAAAGCATCACTACCAATTTCACTGCCATGTATGGGGAGGGAGAAGGGGAGAGCGGGGTGGGATGCAGAGGGTATGGCTGTATCTCTTTGGATCTCACTATGATGTATAATTACAATGTACAGTAAATGTATAAAAATAAAAATAAACACAACCAAATATAATATGAACAATTACATTAAGCATTCTATTATCATGAGCCTCTGCAAAGAAGTATCACAAAATCCATGTTTATAACAGCACAATTCATAATAGCCAAGTTATGGAACCAACCTAGGTGTCCATCAGTAGATGAATGGATCACAAAATTATAGGATATACACGAAATGAAATTGTGCTTGACAATAAAGAAGAACAAATTTATGTCATTTGTAGGAAAATGGATGGACCTGGAGAACATTATGTTAAGTGAGATTAGCCAGTCACAGAAAGTGAAGGGTCATATGTTTTCTCTCATATGCAGAAGCTAGGGAGTTATGGGGATACCAGAGGGACTTGAGAGAATGGAGGAGAAACCTCAGTGGATGAAGGGAGGTGGTTTGGGGGAAGGAGGGGGAGGGAGAACTGATGAAGAAAACACTTCCACTGGCATTATGTACACATGTGAGAAGACCAGTGCCAGTCTCAATAGCTTGATGGGGAGGGAGGGATGAGGCGGGAGCCAGGGGAAACTCACCAAGTGCTGTGTGCATGTGTGTCACCATCACTATGAACTACATCATGATGTGAGACTATAGTGTACCAATAAAAGTATAAAAAAGACAAATTACTAAATTTAAAGCCATCCCTATAGATTAGTAAGAATTTTAAAATAAAAGTAGATGTGTATGACCATTTGAAAAAAAATAAACCTTTATTAGAGATACTAGAGGGAACACCTCAGTGAACAGAGAAATATATTTTGCTCATGGATTAAGACTAAATTTTTTTTAGCTAACCTCCAGACTTTATTTGAATTTCACTGGTTTTTCCATAGTAACCTCCTACTGTTCCAGGATCCAATCCAAGGTATCACATCGTATGTAGTTGTTAGGTCCCCTTCGTTTCCTCTGGTCTTTAGTAGTTTCTAAATCTTTGTTTTCTTATGACTTTCGACAATGTCAAGGAGTACTAGCCTGGTATTTTGTAGACCATTTCTCAATTTGCATTTGTCTGATTCTTTTCTCACGATTAGACTGAGGGTGTGGAATTGGGGGGAGAACGACACAGTGCTGAAGTGCATTTATCACCTTACATCAGGGATAGAGAGCCATGTGACAGCACTGTGATTCTTTTACTAAACCTTTATTTTAAAGAATACATTTTAACAGTAATAAGAAAATTAGCAATTGATTCATGTAGGGTCTTAGGTTAACATTTTAACAGGACCCATTAAGAATATTTAGGAGAAAAGGTAGTTCCTTAAATGTTTTGTTTTATGTTAAAAAGTAAAAAAAAAAGGCTGAAAATTAATGAATGAGCTAGTCCTCAAACTTAGGAAATTAGGAAAAGCGCAATAGACTAAACCCAAAGAAAACATAATGAATAATACAAAGTCAGTTCTCATTATTCACGATAGTTTTATAAAGTTGCCATCAGCCATTGTTCCAAGGGGAATACAGGAATAGCTTCCCATGAGCCTCTGGTCATAACAGTTTCATCAGCCAGCCAATACATGATCTTATTTTCTGTGTGGTTCTGTTTAAAGACATCTTATTTACTATATATCACTGATCCATTAATGTTAAACATGGCAAACAGCATTGTATACATATACATATATAATACAGTGTATATATAATGCAGTGTACACATACACAAATATAATACAGTATATATAATGCAGTCTACATATATATATATATATATATATATATATATATATATATATATATATCATGCCTGAAAGAAACTTATCTAACACAATTTTCTCCTGAAGACACTTTACCAGTCCACTTATACTTAGGAATACCATATGGTGCTTCATTTGGAGGGCATTTTAAACCATGAAATCACAAAAAGCACAAAATGACAAAAACAAGACACTAAGTAGACTGTTTAAAGGACGTTTGTTTAGTACAAAAGCTGAAAGCAACATAAATACTGAATTATAGAATATTATGAATAATTTTCCTATTTTATCTAACAGGTACTGTTTAGACATTAAATTGTCTAAATTCATATATTCATCTTTGGTTATGTGACATTCTTTTGCACTTTGTAAATATACTTTAAAAAATACAAGCTACCTAAAAGCTCCCTCTGTGAAACCTTTTTCTTTCTTAAGAAACATTTCTTACATAACACATGAACACAGAATGCAACCCATTAAAAACACTGAAGTTTTCTCAGCTCGTGCATAAGCCATCTAAGAAGTAGTAAACTATGACAATCGCTTAACCCTTTATCAACTATGTTAAAAATAACTGGAGACTTCTGGAAAAATGGAGTAGATACTTTTCCCTCTTCGTTCTGCTAAGCACAGCTAAAACTTTTTAGGATTACATATAAAACAAATATAAGAAGTCTCTTATGCATACCCATGTTTTTTGTGGCACTATTCACAATAACCAAGATACGGAATCACCCTAGGTGCCCATCAGTGGATAAATGGATAAAGAAAATATGATATATATACCCAATGGAATATTATTCAGCCATAAATAAGAATGAAACCCTGTCATTTACAGGAAAATGGATGGAACTGGAAGTCATTATGTAAAGCAAAATAAGCCAGACACAAATATCACATGTTTTCTCTCATATGTGCAAACTGAAGGAAAAAACAAAAGATTGAAAGTAAAAGAGGGACTATTAGAGGATGTGAAAGGGGAGGGAACTGGGATGGGGGAGGGGAGGATGAGAGAGAGAAGGGAGGATTGACATGATCAAAGCATGATATATGAATCCCATTAATTCATATAATTAATATATGTTAGTAGTAATGATAATTTAAAATAAAAATACTTACAATTTTTAAAGTCTCTGAAAGGTGTAGCACCTTGGCATAGCATTGTTTTCATTTGAGTCATAGTTTAACATGCATTATGTTGTAGAAAACGTTCTCAGGCACTGAAAATTACTTAAAACTAGAAAGAAAAAAATTCTCCAAGCTAGGTGTGGTGGTACACATCTGTAATCCCAGTACTTGGGAATTTGAGACAGGAGGATCACAAGTTCAAGACCAGCCTCAGAACTTAGTGAGACCCTGTTTCCAAATAAAATAAAAAATAGGGCTGGGGCAAATTATGTAACCAGCCTGGGTGTCTGTCAACAGATGAATGGATTACAAAAGTATGGGATATACACACAGTGGAATTCTAATCAGTCATAAAGAACAAAATTATGTCATTTACAAGAAAATGGATGGAACTAGAGAATATTATGCTAAGTGAGATTAGTCAGTCACAAAGAAATGAAAATATAGAAGCTAGGGAGAAATTTCGATATAAAAAGGACTCTAGACAAAGGAGGAGAAACTAATGGAGTGATGGAGGGCCTCAGGGAGGGAGGCTGGTGCAGGGAGGGAGATTCAATGAGGGAAACACTGCAATGGACATGATGTGCATACACAGAAGTATCAGTGTCAATCTCTATATTGGGGAGGGGGAGGGAGGAGCGGGGAGGAGCTGGGGGAGGCTCACGGAGTGCTGTGTGCATGTATGTCTCTACCACTCTGAACTTCATCATGATGTATGATTACAATGCACCGATTAACAAAGTAGGGCTCGGGGTATAGCTTGAAAGTAGAATGCCCCTGGGCTCACTCCCCAGCACCACACACACACACACACACACAATTCTCCAGTTAAGATATATAACTTTCATAAATTAACTATATTTCTAAACCTATATAAAGTAGCAATGGTTAGACTTTACCTCACCTAATTAAAAAATAAAGGGTTGTGTATATCACATCAGACTTAAAATGATCTTGCCCAACCAATGGAACAAAGCAATAAAATCAATTGGAATTCCTTTGATAAATAATTTTGACTGAAGTAAAATACCAGTGTCAGTATCAGTCATCAAAAGCCATAAATCAAGATGATTTTGGTGTTCACTTGTTAAAAGTATCCTTTCCCGTTACAAGAGTTCAGATATCATCATGAAAAGGTGCACAGCAAGTTTCAGCACCTCCCATTGATCCAAGGCAACCAAGACTTCTTGCCAGAGCACTGATTCTGAATGTTCAGCAGACTAATTTTAATTCATGAATAAAAGGATTAGTCACTCTTAGTAACTCATTTAGTTGGTTACCATTAAGTGGCCCTTAGCCATACTTTCAGATGAAAGGTAAGGTAATTGGACTTCAGATTCGATGAGAAAACTTTATCCTTGAATTGATGTTTGGCTCCTATAGATGATCCTTATAGCTGAATTTAATTATTTAGTTTGCCGTTTGGGATGTGGATAATCAGACCAACCTGGAAGAAACATTTTATTGTAGATATTAAACTAGGACATGTTCACTATCAAAAATAAGCAAAATTTCTAGGAAAAGTAAGTGCTATTTTCTGAAAATACCATCAAATTTAAGTTGTTTTTGTGGGAAAAAAAGTTTGACAGTGTTCCAACATATCTATATTCATCTTAAAAGATCTTGTGGTTCACCAAACACTCTCAGGCTTGTATCAGTTAAACCCTTTTAAATGTATACAACCTTAACTTTTGAGACACCTGTTTTTAAAGACTCCTCATGCTTTCAAGTTTAAAACTTCTATATAAAACTAACCTGATTACATGAAATACTGTTAATTTCATGTTTTCTATAATGGTACTATGATTATATCAGATGTTCTTTTTAGGGAAAGCTGGTTGAAGGTATTTTTGTAACTTCTCTCTAAGTCTAAAATTTTTCAAATTAAAAAGTTTTTAAAAATCCCACATGTGAAGGTATCACTACCAGTCTCGCTAACATTTACAGGGAGGGAAGAGTGGGGTGTGGAGGGAAATTCTCCAAGTGATGTGCGCATGTATGTTTGCATCACTCTGATCCTCATTATTATGTATAATTGCAATGCACCAGTAAAAGCAAATAAATAAATAAATAAAATGATACTCTTCAGGAAGTCAATCTCTTTTGGAAAAATATAAATAAATAAAATCCTAACCAAAATTAAGCAAAAAATCCTTTTCTTGAGTGTTGTTTACATATCTAAAAATGTTGAAATTTTCAAAAATATTTCAATAAACATAACAAAAGGAAAAATATTGAAACATAATAATTAGAGTTCAAAAATGCATACCCTAGCTGGGCGTGGTGGCACATGCCTGTAATCCTAGTACTTGGGAGGCTGAGAGGAGGATTGCAGGTTTGAAGCCATCCTCAGCAATTTAGTAAGGACCTCAGGAACTTAGACCCAGTTCCAAAATAAAAAATAATGCTGGAGGTGTAGCTCAAGAGGTAGAATACCCCTGGGTTCAATCCTCAGTACAAGAGGGAGGGAGGGAGGGAGGGAGGGAGGGAGGGAAGGAGGGAGGGAGGGAAGGAAATGCATATTCAGTCTGAGTCCCAGATGGGTGGCCTTCGTATCATCCCTTAGCCTGTCCAATAGAAGGGTACCAACTTACTTTCCCAACAACTTACTTTCCCACCATTTCAGAACTGGTCTCAATACCTTGAAATTGGGGAGAGGCAAGGATAAGTCAGACTTATTCTGCCTTTTATTACAAGTTTTCTATTAGGTCTGGTTTAGATTTCAAGAGACATTCCTCTTTCCTAAAACGTTGGAGGACTGGTAAGGCCGCACAATAAATAAACATTCAGTTGCAAACCAAACATTTACATATTTACTAAGAAACATAATATTTCATGTGTGTACTTGTGCAGGCCTAATGCCAATTGCTTTCCCAAATATTTCTTTTCCTTAAGACAACTCTCTGAGGTAGCTGCTAACTCCATTTTATAAAGAAGGAAACTGAGGCTCAGAAAGGCTAAATATCTTGCCAGGATGACACATTAAATACGTGAAAAGCCAAGATTCAAACTCAAGTCTATATGATTCCAAAGCACTTTGTTGTTTTCTTTTTCTAGTAAATCTAGCAAAAAAATAGATACACATGCCGGGTGCGGTGGTGCATGCTTGTAATCCCAATACTTGGGAGACTGAGACCGGAGGATCCGGGTTCGTGGCCAGCCTCAGCTACTTAGTGAGGCCCTCCACAACTTTGTGAGACCTGGTTTCAAAATAAAGTATTAACAATAGGGTCGGGGGTGTAGCTTGGAGGTAAAACGCCCCTGGGTTCAATCCCTGGTACCACAAAAAAAAAAAATAGATACACATTAATATAACACCCATTGGTGAAGTTCATATAGAGAGCAACAGGGAGCTGGTTTGGTCATAGTTTCAGTGCCCATACATACAGAAATGTCTTAGCAGCCACCATGTGAGAGCATCAGATTTCACATTCATAGTATCTGACAACACTAAAGCAACAAAAAGGAAACAATATTGAACTCCACAGCCTACCTAGAAATCTTTCCTGTAGCTGGCAGGCAAATAGCTGCTATCCTCCTTCTTCTCTAAAAATACTTAACTAGTTGTATTGGTTTCCTGTTGCTTCTGTAACAAATTACCACACACTTGATGGTTTATACAACACAGATATCTTATCTTACAGCCCTGATAAGTCTCACTGGATAAGAATCTAGTCTACATGTTGCATTACTTCCCAGAAGTTCACAGGGAAGATCCCTTGCTCATTCGGATGTTGGCAGAAGACACATCCTTTTGGTTGAGTGGGGATCCCCATTTCCATACTGGCTGAGGACTGTTCGCAGCCTGCAGAGGTGCCCTGCCTTCCTTGGCTAGTGACCCCTTTTCTCTGTCTTCAGAGCCAGCAAGACAGGTGGATAATTGGACCTGCCTTGTAATATTGGACTCTCCTTCCATATTGTTTCTCTTCTGCTTCCCTCTCTTCTACTCTTGTGGCTCATGTGACTAATTGGCCCACCCAGGTAATTCAGGATAATCTCCCTGTCTCAAACCAATAATGAACCTTAGTCACATCTGCAGAGTCCATTTTGCCATTTAAGATAAGATTTTCATGGAGTTTGGAGAATTCGGATGTGGATAGTTTTAGGGAGCCATTCTGTAGATCATAATCACCCCTGTAAAAAAATTCATTCAAATCCACGAGCCATATGCTAATATTAATAATCATAGTTAACTCTTACTGTGTATTTCTCTATATCCCAAGTTATGTTTCAAATTGTTTTACATATATTAATATAACTCATGATACAAAAATTAGGCACATTACTTAACCCCATTTTGTAGATGATGAAATAGACAAAAGACAGTGGTTTATCACTGCTAGTAAGTATGATTTGAGATTTGAACCATGTAGTCTGTATCTGAAAGTTATGTCATTAACCTCTACACTACCATAAGTCACGCAAATGGTTTGGGACTTTAGAGATTTTGCTTAACTAATTAGTGGTAAAAAAATAGATAACCTGCTTATATACAGGCAGGCTGTTTATTATTAGTCTTTTGGGTAAATGATTGGTTTTTTCCTTACTAGCTCAGAGAAAAAGAATATAATGAAAGTACATGGGTGATTGAAAATGAACATAACTTACTTAGATTATTTTACTCATTATCACTATCTTACTAAGAATAAATGTCACTGCTTGTTAAATCAGTTCCTTCAGAAAAACTTAATTAGGGGGAAAAAAGAAGGTAATGAGGTTATCACGCAATCCAGTGGCATCCTGTTGTAGCACCCAAGATGGTGTAATTGTCTCTCTCCGTTAAACTATGTGTCTCTCCCCTAAACTGTGTTCTTTGAAGTTAGTGATGAAGTCTTTTAAATTGTGTATTTCAGCACCTAGCACAATTTCTGGCTCACATTAAGCTCTCAAATAATGAGTGGGTGAATGGATTAGTTAGGTAATTAAATCATTCCTATAACTGTCAATCTACTTGTACCCTGCTCTTAAAATTTAATGAGTTAATTTGAGGTCAAAATGTTTCAGACAAGATTATCTCCAAATCCTACATGTAATACAGATAATAGTCTCAAAACAATGATTATATCTTTATAAAAGCCATTTAATGACTGTAACAGCATTGGCTGTGTGCTACTCACTGGGCTCAACACTTCCTGTGGCTTCTCAGTCTTCTCGGTCCCTTGAGCTGATGTCCTAGCTCTGCAGTGTAACTCAGGACAAGAGGAGTTGATGTCACTGCCAAGCACTCGTGGAACCAGGATTAACCCCGGCCGAGTTGACTCCAGAGCCTCTACTCTTGTCCGAAAAGTATCCAGAGTTGAGGGCTCGGCTTCCCTTTTCCAGTTTTTTTTTTCTTTTTTGCCAAAATTGTTTAGACTATTAGAGTTCCTATCTCATCTACACTACAAGTAATCCTGTTGGGATTTTTATTTGAATTGTGTTAAATCTATAGGTCAATTTAGGGAGAACCCACATCTTTACTATGTTGAGTTTCCCAATTTATGAACATGATCTATCTTTACATTTATTTAAGTCTTTGATTTCTTTTTTTAGAAGATACAGTTAATATATTTTAAAGTAACAAAAGTTAGGTTTGTTTTTGTGGACAACACAAAGTTTTGAAATATGTTTTCATTGAGCAATACCTCAGTTGAGCTAATAACCATCTATTACCTCACAGTTTTATAGAGAGGACACTGTACTTTTTAGTGATTTTTATCAGTAATATAATACATTGTTATTAACTATAATCACCAGTTTATTATGCAATTGCTAGATAAGACAGGATCAACACTCCATCATATAGGTATAGTCATCAAACTTCCTCATTAAGACCTGTAAAGCTCTTTAAATAAAACCAAGAATTAATAAGTGGGATGGAATCGAATTAAAAAGCTTCTGCACAGCAAACAATTAAGAGTATAAAGAAAGCGCCTACAGATAGGGAGAAAAATCTTTGCCAACTACTCTTCTGACAGGATTAATATCCAGAATATATAAAGAACTCAAAAAAGTTAATACCACAAAAAGGAGCCCAATCAATAAATGGGCAAATGAATTAAACATTTCTGAAAAGAAGAAGTACAATGGCCAACAAATATAAGAAAAATGTTCAATATCTTTATCAGAGAAATGCAAACCAAAGATACACTTTGGTGTGGATTTTGATTGCCACTCCAGTTAGATTGCTGCCGCCATCAAGAATACGACAAGTGCTGACAAGGGTGCGGGGAAAGGGGACACTTAGACACTGTTGGTGGGCTGGTATATTAGTACAACCACTGTGGAGATCCATATGGAGGTAGGTTCCTTAAGAGACTAGGAGTGGAACCACCATGTGACAAATACTTACATATACAACTTGAAACTAGAAGGTACAAGGTGGGGCATAGATATACAATAGTAAGTAACTGTTTTCCTATGATTACCCAATTAGCGTACTGTTTATTATTGGAATTTAAATGCATTTAGATGCATTGGAGAGGGAAAAAAGGGGCGAGAGGGGTGTTAGAGATATTTGACAAACACGTGTTTATTCTATAGTTTTGCACTTTACAGGAGTTTTTAAAGTGTTAATTTGCTGCTGGGAAGTACAAAATGAGAGTTCTTCCGAAGACATTGTCACCATTATCCCCCCGAGACAGTGTTTTCATGTTGCTCTAAAGAGGTGTGTGCATGTGGGCATATTTTAACTATCTTTATACAGTAATATTTTTAAATATTAGTATTAAAGTTAATGAGTTAAGAAAATCTGCTAAATTGCCAGGCGTGGTGATATACGCCTGTAATCCTAGTACTTGGGAGGCTGAGACAGGAGGATCGCAGGTTCAAGGCCAGCCTCAGCAACTTAGCAAGGCCCTCTGCAACTTAGTGAGACCCTGTTTTAAAATTTTAAAAATAAGTTAAATAAGGCAGGAGTAGAATGCTCCTGGGTTCAGTCCCCAGTAACTAACACACACACACACACACACACACACACACGCACGCACACACACTGCTGAATAAATACACCCAGTAATCCAAAGCACCCAAAGAAAATCGTGTTTTAATCCAGTGCTTTGTTCCTCAACAATCAAATTCAGGAGACTTTAAATCAGAATTTTCTACTGACATATTCAGTGGTATTTGATTGGGGTGCAGATAACTATATTATTTTCTAGTTTGACTTTGCATGTATTTTGATCATAATTATGGCATACTCTGCTGTAGTGAGACGAGCAGTTTTTAACTCATTCATTCCTTTCATATATATGTAAACTGCTATAATAAGACGTACCCGAATATACAAAACACTTTTCCTGCTTGTGAAAAAGTATGCATTTACTTTTATTTACTCTGAATCCGTCCTGTATGGAATCCCACAGTTAGCCTACTGTAAACATAGAGGTGGCGAGGGAGAAAAGCCAGCACCTCCCGTGTTGACCAGCACCGCTGAGACTGTCTGTCACTCTTACCCATAGTTAGCGCGTTGGGAGAGTAAAAGGGCAGCAGGCGCCGGCGGCGTTGGCTTCGGCACCGGGGCGCTCTGTCCAGTCTTCTCTGTCGGGTCCTGCTTCTCGAGTGAGACGAGCAGGCTGAGGTGGAAACGGCCTTTGAAGTCAGTCAGACCTGCATCAGATGCCACCTCTGCCACTGAATAGCTGTGTGTCCATGGGAAGTTACTTCTCCAATCCTCACATGTGTTTTGTTTTGCTTTTTTAACTTATAAAATAGGTTGTTACAAAGGTTAAAAGAAATAAATTTATAAAACATCTAGCACAGTGGCTTAGAACACAGAAATTTCTGAAGAAGAAATTTTAAAAAAAATCCTACTACCTGAAAGTATAGCTCTTCTCTTAAAATGCTACTAAGATCCTAGTATACTCACACTGGGTGAGCATTCCTAATCTGAAAATCCAAAATTTGAAAAGCTTTGAGTGCCAGTATGACACCATTAGTGGAAAATTTTGCACCTGACCTCATATGAGAGGTTGCAATCAAAATGTAGGTGCAAACCAGGCATGGCGGCACATGCCTGTAATCCCAGGACTTGGGAGGCTGAGACAGGAGGATCACAGGTTTGAGGCTAACCTCAGCAACTTAGAGAGGCTCTCAGCAACTCAGTGAGACCTTGTTTCAAAATAAAAAATAAAATAGGCTGGGGGTGTAGATCAGAGGTAGAATGCCCCTGGGTTCAATCCCCCAGTACCACACACACACACACACACACACACACACACACATACAAAATGTAGGCACACTAAAAGTATTGTGTAAAATTATCTTCAGGTTATGTGCATAAGTTGTATATGAAACATAAATGAGTTTCATATTTAGACTTGGGTCCCATTTTGCCAAGATATCTCATTTACATATGCCAATATTCCAAAATCTGAAATGCAAAACACTTCTGGTCACAAACATTTCAGATAAAGGATAGTCAACCTGTAATTCCAAAATACGCATAATCCCAGAAATATCTAAATCTGCACTGACATCTTAGGCTTTGACAAAACTATCTGCTTCAATTAGCAATAGTCAGCCTCCAGTAAAGCTCGGTGGCTCCGACCCTGAGGCTGCAGCGTGAACTGTCCACTAATTCCTGTATAAAGCTTCCCCTTTCAAGGACGCATTCCCATGTTTATAAAAGGGAAAACCTAAATTGAGTATAATCTGAACTGAAAATTTCTTTTCAGATTTCTAGAAGTTAAAATGTTGGTGAGACTTGCATCTTTTAATGCCTTGCTGTTTGGTTCCAATAGGAAAGGAAGGGCACGAACTCCTGGGGCCTGAAGCTCAGGCAGAGGAAGCAGGACGCACAGGTACTCGCGCCATTCTCCCGCCATTCTCTCGCATGCCGCGGTTTTTGAAGGAGGTCTTTTGTGACACTGGTTTTATGCATTTGTGAGTCCTGAATTTAATGTTTCCTCCTCTTTTATCTTGCCCTCCTTAAATGTTTAAGTACCTAAGCATATGGGCACAGCACAAAAAGTTAGAAGTTAATACTCTTTAAATACAATTTCAACTTGCAGATTTGTATAACCAGTTTTCCATTCTACAAGAATTTGTGTGCATGTATATACTTCTGTCACCCTGAAACCCATCAAGATGCATGAATAAAAAATTTAAAAAAAGAATTACAAGTATAGTCCATAGATAATCCAAAAAGTTGAGTGTTTTGATAATTTGAACTTTTATCAAAATTTTTACCAGAGTTATAGAAATGCAGACCTAATAACTATTTTGAGTTTCACTATTAGTTACCCAAGGTCTGCTTTGAATTGCCCACAAGACAGAAAGCAGAAGAGAGAAAAATAAGCAAATATCATGGGTTATCTATAAACCAGATGAGAATCATGAATAGTGATATGTTGAGTGAACATGTCACAGCAAACAAGAGAATCAGGGTTTTTTTTTTTTTCTTGTCATTTTTGTGATTGAAAAAGTCAAAATAAGGTTGAATTGTAGTAAAAAAGGAAACTTGCTTCTAGGTGACCAAAAGTACATATTCCCCGAGACTTAACTATTCCTCTGTAACGGATTCAGATCAAATTTAAGAAGCAAAAGAGTAAGTGGAAAATTCAAATCAGATCTTATGTATGATAGTACCAGACACTTTTTATTGTGTCCCCTAAGTCAGGTAGAATTGTTAGAATGTAAACTTGGAATGAATTCCAAATAATTAAAACATTTTCTTAAAATACTGTACTTGATTAGCCAGGCTTGGTGGCGCACACTTATAATCCCAGTACTTGGGAGGCTGAGACAGGAGGATCTCAGGTTCTTGGCCAGCCTCAGCTACTTAGTGAGGCCCTCTGCAACTTAGTGAGACCCTGTTTCAAAATAAAGAACAAAAAATAGGACTGGGGTTGCAGCTTGGAGATAGAATGCCCCTGGGTTAGATCCCTAGCACCACACACACACACATGCACACACACAAAATACTGTACTTGAAAGTAGTATTATAGTATATATTCCTATCATACAGTTTTTTTTCCTTCTCTCTGTGATTTAACATTTGGAGGTGGCAGATTCTGTGAATAGAACCCAGGGGCATTCTACCTCCCAGCTACACCCCAGCGCTTTTTATTTTATTTTGAAACAGGGACTCGCTAAGTAGCTGAGGCTGGCTTTGAACCTATGATCCTCTTGTCCCAGCCTCCCAGACCAGCTTGTGGTTTAACATTCATAGATTTTTTTTTAACTTTACAGTACATTTTAGGAATAGTCCATAGAGCCTTATAAGTTGGAAACTGAAAGATGAGTGTGGTTCATGGTTAGTGAGTGACAGCAACGGGTATTCATCTATAATATGAGCATTAGCACTCCCATACTTGTCAGTCAGTTTCATAAACAAAGAGTAAATCTTTGTCCTGTTATTAAAGGTGAATTCCAAATTGATTAATAATGGAGTGTGTGATGATTTGTGGCGTCTGCACAGCCCGAGACTTTATCTTCTTCCCTTCACTTGGTTCTGTGTAACTTGCATGAATAATGTATTCGGGTGCGCTTGTTATCAAATATTTGTCATGCTAACTTACAGATTATATAAAATATTTAAACTGGATATGTGTCATTAGTAAAACAGTAATGTTTAATGAACACAAGAGAATGCTATTTATTACTCTTTTGCCTAATATTAAACTTCAATGACTTATAAATACTATATTCCTAGAATTACAGAAGACCATTTGCCCTCTAGGAAAAATGATACCAAAAAAGACATTCCTAGGTCCAAGTTCACAATATTTTATCTCACAGTTTGCTCTTTACTGTCAAAATAAATTAATTCTTTCACTTTGAAGTACTGAGTAATATAAAAGTTCCCTCAAAAAAAAAAAAACCCACCTAGAAGGCAGAGTGACCTTGTATTAATTAACCAATGTTGCTGAAATGTAAGGCCTCCCTACCCACAAGAAGAGGCCCGCAGCGTGTCATTTCCCTGACACGGGGAGGGGTTAGGAGCACACGAATACTTAACAAACCTCCAATAAGTGTGGCTTCAAGGAACGACAGATGGAAATTGAACTTTTAAGACTTGAAGCAGTTAAACTTTCAAATCCTGTTCTGCCTTTGCTTTCGTTACGTCCGTGACTTCCAGGGAACAGTGTGCTGAGGGAAACATCATGCGAAGGTCACTCTGGTCAGTTCAGAGCTTGGTCAGAGCTTTTCTATAGCCTACTCCCTTTGCTATTCATGAACTTATGTAAGAGGACTGCAGCCTGAGCTCAGTATTCAGAATGAAATATTCACCCCGAACCACCTTTCTTCCTTCTGAGCAGCCCTCTTTTGTTTTGTATAGTTAGTAGTTTTACCACTGCAAAAATGGAGGGTACCTGAGGATAACTTTATTCTGCATGGAAAAGATACATAGATAGCTAAATAACCGTGTTTAATCTTTACATTAAATGTTTACTTTCTCTAATTTTTTATTGTAGTCCTATGATTCTACACTTTGATAATCAGCACTGAGTTTTGTCTTCCCTTAAAGAAAACTAAATTACCATCGTGTGTTTCTGTGTACTTGCTCATCTCTGTCGTTTAAACACTCAGGTTCACCAGTCTTGTGACCAGGCGATTTGCATGGTCTCGACCTTTTCACATACGTACTTTCCAGTGCTTTAAACTTTAGGGTAAAATTGCAGTTTCCGGTCTCAGTTCCAGTTGGGCTAGGTAAATGCAGCATGGAGACAGTATATTTAGAGGAAAGAGCCCAGAATTTCATGCCAGAAACCTAATACCAGATCATCAGCTCTGAGAGTAAGAGTTTTTTCCCACATGATCTTAAAAAAGCTAACTTTTCTAACCCTAATTTTTTATTGAAAAAATTTTTAATTAAAATTATGATGTTCACCTTACAGGACTGCTTTAAAGAAAATAACTAACAATTACATAGCACTTACTACATACCAGGTACAGTACTTATAAGCACATTACTATATTTATTAATTTAATCTTCACAACAACCCTAAGAGTTGCTGTTATAATCATCCAGATTTTATAGTATGTAAACTGACATTACATGCTAGCTCATAAATTTCTTAATACATATATAAAATTTTTCATTTTAAGTATAAGTAGTTACAATTTCTAGCATATTAAAAACACTGACATGGTTAACATCATTTTTAGATGTGAAATCCCTAACAATTTAACACCTACTGTCATTCATTTTCTTAATGAACAGCTCTTAAAGGGTCAGAAATGTTACATCATAATGTTTATTTCTAGAACCCATATTTGCCTTCATACAGAATTTTATCCTAACGATATATATTTCCTGTTGGAAGGTATTTTTGATCAACTGTCATATTTATTTATTAAAAATATGCATATGAATTAAAATTCTCTTTAATTTCCAGGAACCACAAGAATCTTAAGGTTTAAAAAATTATGGATTGATGTTATCATTTAATTATTAATAGTTTGTAGTTGACCACAACATAAATATGCTATGCATTTTAATAAACAGTTGTTAAAGAAAATATTATTGAAATGAGATTAAAGGAGCTAAAGGTTTTGCAATTACTTCCTGGAATAGCTTATTGTTACTTATTTCTAAAAGGAAAAGTGTTCAGCATTGTGTTTCTATTTTTTGAAATGACCTTATTCTCAAATGAAAAGGTAAAATAAAAACTTTGTTATAACTTACTCAATTCTTTATATATCTTCAGAATTATAAGCCAAGAGTTATATTTATCTATCAATAAGTCTTTTAATGCCCTGTCACTAATAATTCAGTTAGGTACTCCTCAGTTTTGTTGAAAACACAAATTCAAAGCCACCTAATTTGCAACCGGATTTCCTTCCCAGTCATTAGAATCACTTGCTCTCTCATTTTCTAGGATGTACGTCTGAGAGGCGTTCCCAGTACTTACTCATCAAAGGATTAATGACACCTGTTGGGGAATTTTATTTTTTTTTCTCAATTTGAAGTATCTTGTTGGTTGGGGAAATTGAAATATAGTTAATTTCAGCCAAAACCTTTTAAAATAAAAATCCTGCAATATCTGTCTTTCGATCAATACCTTAGTTCACCCAGTCTCTGCCTACTAACCTAATAGCAGAGGCAGTTACCACTTAGACCAGTCAATCACATCAGTCTTTCTTTTCTTTCTCTTTTTCTTTTTCTTTCCTTTTTTTTTTTTTTTTTTTTT
>PVJS01032868.1:0-22509 GCA_004027185.1 Glis glis | reverse complement strand
CACTCTCTCCCTGTCTCTCTCTCTCTCTCTCTCTCTCTCTCTCTCTCTCCTTAGTGAGGCCCTCCGCAACTTAGTGAGACCCGGTTTCAAAATAAAGTATAAAAAATAGGGCCGAGGGCGTAGCGCGGAGGTAGAATGCCCCTGCGTTCAATCCCCGGTAACCGCAAAAAAAAAAAAAAAAAAAGAAAGAAAGAAAAACGGGGATGCTGGGCATGGTGGCCTAGGCTTGTAATCCCAGTACTTGGGAGACTGAGACAGGAGGATCGCAGGTTCGAGGCCAGCCTCAGCTACTTAGTGAGACCCTCTGCAACTTAGTGAGACCCTGTTTCAAAATAAAGAATAAAAAATAGGGCTGGGGGTGTAGCTCAGAGGTAGAATGTCCCTGGGTTCAATCCCCAGTTCCGCAAAAATAACAACAAAAAAGAAAAATGGGGGAATCAATAGCATACCCTTCCTTGAGGGTAGCAGGAGATGCCTGGATGGTGCCCGCTTCTATAAATGGAGTCCAGATGGCAAAGAAGGCTAGGCCTTTCCTTGGGCAAGGACTGGTGGCAATTTTAGAGACGAAGGCACTGAGAGGACGGAAAAGGGAACCCACACCACGGGAAGGAAGCAGAGGGACGAGATGGTGCCAGGCACCTGAGCTCAGCAAATTAGCCCCAGCCCAGGAGTCAGCACGGGAGTTCTGACAGCTCAGGCGAAAAGAGGAAGGACAGCTGGGCGTGGTGGCGCACGCCTGTCATCCCAGTACTTGGGAGGCTGAGACAGGAGGATCGCAGGTTCATGGCCAGCCTCAGCAAATAGTGAGACTCTCACCAACCTAGGGAGACACTGTTTCAAAATAAGAAATAAAAAAATCCGGCTGGGGGTGTAGCTCAAAGGTAGAATGCCTCTGGGTTCAATCTCCAGTAACACACACACACACACACACACACACACACACACACACACAAGAAAGGACAGCCAGGCATGGTGGTACAGGCCTGTAATCCCAGCATTTTGGAGGCTGAGACAAGGATCGCAGGTTCAAGGACAGCCTCAGCAACTTAGTGAGACCCTCAGCAATCTAGGGAGACCCTGTTTCAAAATAAAAAATAAAATAGGGATGAAGGTGTAGCTCAGAGACAGAATGAGCTCAGGCTTGTAATCCCTAGTACTTGGGAGGCTGAGACAGGAGGATCAAAAGTTCGAAGCCAGCCTCAGCAAGTAGTGAGACTCTCATCAACCTGGCGAAACCCTGTTTCAAAACATAAACATAAGGCCGGGCGTGGTGGTGTGCGCTTGTCATCCCAGTACTTGAGAGGCGGAGACAGGAGGATCACAGCCTCAGCTACTTAGTGAGGCCCCCTGCAACTTAGTGAGACCCTGTTTCAAAAAGAAAGAATAAAAAAATAAGGCCGGGGGTGTAGCTCGGAGGTAGAATGCCCCTGGGTTCAATTCCCAGTACTGCAAAAATAAATAAATAAATAAATAAAATAAAATAGGGCTGGTAGTGTAACTCAGAGGTAGAATGCCTCTGGGTTTAATCCCCAGTACCACAAAAATAAATAAATAAATAATAAAAATGACTGGGGGGGGTGTTAGCTCGGAGGTAGAATGCCCCTGAGTTCAATCCTCAATGCCAAAATAAAGAAATGTAATTGATTAATTAATTAAAAAATAAAAAGGAACCAAGTGTGGTGGCGCGTGTCTATAATCCTAATACTTGGTAAATTGAGACAAGAGGATCACAGGTTCAAGGACAACCTCAGTAAACTAACGAGACTGTTTCAAAATAAAAAGTGCTGGGGGTGTAGCTCGGAGGTAGAATGCCTGGGGTTCCATCCCCAGTACAAAAAAAAAAAAAAAAGAGGAAGGACACAGTTAGGTAACACTCTTTATTTTTATTTTTTTGCGGTACCGGGGATTGAACCCAGGGGCGTTCTACCTCCACGCTACACCCCTGGCCCTATTTTTTATCCTTTATTTTGAAACCAGGTCTCACGAAGTTGCAGAGGGCCTCATTAAGTAGAGAGAGAGACAGGGAGAGAGAGAGAGAGAAAGAGATAGCTGAGGCTGGCCACGAACCGGGATTCTCCGGTCTCCGCCTCCCAAAGTACTGGGATTACAAGCGTGCGCCACCACGCCCGGCTAGGTAACACTCTTCCATCCCCAGGTAGACCTGTGTTAGCCAAGGCCAAGGGCACCCTTCCCTGAATTCTGCCAGGTCAGTTGGACATGATGGGTGCAGAGCGGTTGGTTGGACCCAGAGCCTTCTCCACATCTCTATTAGTTATCAACTACCATGTACCAAATCACTCCCAAACTTAGAGGCTTAAAACAAACAAACTTGCTGGCGTATGCTTGTCATCCCAGTACTTGGGAGGCCGAGACAGGAGGGTCGCAGGTTCGTGGCCAGCCTCAGCTACTTAGTGAGGCCCTCCGCAACTTAGTGAGACCCTGTTTCAAAATAAAGAATAAAAAAATAGGGCTGGGGGTGTAGCCCGGAGGTAGAATGTCCCTGGGCTCAATCCCCAGTATCGCAAAAAAAAAAAAAAAAAAAGTCACACCGTGTCACTGCCACTGTGTCCTACTCCTTAGCAGCAAGTCATTAAGTCCCACCCACCTTCGGATTAGGGTGTCAAATCTCCACCTTTCCAAGGGAGACCTGTCAAATCACTTGGGGACGTATATTTAACTTCCGTGTGCACCTGTTAGGTGCCAGGAGCTGTTCTGGGCACGGGGATACGAGAGAGAGCAAGACATATACGAGTCAGGTGTGGTGGCGCACGCGTGTCATCCCAGTACTTGGGAGGCTGAGACAGGAGGATCACAGGTTCGCGGCCAGCCTCAGCTACTGAGTGAGGCCCTCCGCAACTTAGTAAGACCCTGTTTCCAAATAAAGAATAAAAAATAGGGCTGGGGGTGTAGCTCGGAGGTATAATGCCCCTGGGTTCAACCCCCAGTACTGCAAAAAAGAAAAAGAAAAAATAATAAAATAAAAATAAAAGACAGATGCAAATCCGGGGCGCGGAGGGAGGAGCAGGTCAGGCGCCAGGGCGTTCCGGGCAGAGGGAGCAGTCAAGGCCGAGACGGGAGCAGGGAGATGGGTTTGGGGAACAGTGAGAGGCGCTGCGTTCCAGGTTGTCCCTGGTGACAGTCAACATGCAGCTTGTTCCCCGAGCACCCGCTAAGGACTGATTGTCTGACACGGTGACCCTTCCCCCCGCCCCGCTACTCGTGTGTGCATTTTGCGGACCGGGAAGGCGAGGCAGCTCTTAGCTCTTGCTGGAGGTCACACACCAGTGCCAGATGTGACCCCAGAGCCTGGAAAACCCCAGGGCCCGCCACTGCCGGCGGAGAGCAGTCCCAGCCCCCAGGCCTCCTCCTCGCCCGCCCTCCAGGCCTGCAGAGGCACGTGCGACAGATGTGGACAAGGTCTGCACCCACCGGATGACCTTGGTCACCAGTCTTTCTTTCCTCTTCGGCCTCCTTGTCTTCATCTGTAAAATAGGTGTGAGGGTCTGTGGCCCACAGGTCTTGTCTACGAGTCCGCCCCCTTGAGGGGTGGATGACTCTCACACCCAATTACAGACTGGAATCAATATTATTAATTGATCATGAGCGATGTGCAAGTGCCCCCCACCACACGCCTCTCTCCCTTAAGGTACTCCTCTTTCTTTCTTTCTTGTACTGGGAATCGAACCCAGAGGCTTCGGGGCGTTCTACCTCCGAGCTACACCCCCAGTCCTATTTTATTCTTTATTTTGAAACAGGGTCTCACTAAATTACGGAGGGCCTCACAAGTTGCTGAGGCTGGCCGCGAACCTGCGATCCTCCTTTCTCAGCCTGCCAAGTATTAGGATTACAGGCATGTGCCACCACGTCCGGCTTTTATTTTTTATTTTGAAACAGGGTCTCGCTAAGTTGCAGAGGCCCTCACTAAGCTGCAGAGGGCCTTGCTAAATTGCTGGCGCTGGCCGAGAACCTGCGATCCTCCTGTCTTAACCTCTCAAGTACTGGGATTACAGGCAATGTGCCACTGAATTTTTATTTTGAAACAGGATCTAAATTACTGAGGGCCCTGTAAAGTTAAGTTGCTGAGGCTGACCAGGAACCTGTGATCTTCCTGTCTCAGCCTTCCAAGTATTGGGGTTACAGGCTCACTCCCAGTCCTTTTTTTTTTTTTTTTGTAGTACCGGGGATTGAACCCAGGGGCGTTCTACCTCCGAGCTACACCCTCGGCCCTATTTTTTATCCTTTATTTATTTATTTATTTATTTATTTTTGCGGTACCGGGGATTGAACCCAGGGACATTCTAACTCTGAGCTACACTCCCGGCCCTATTTTTTATACTTTATTTTGAAACCAGGTCTCACGAAGTTGCGGAGGGCCTCACTAAGTAGCTGAGGCTGGCCACGAACCCGGATCCTCCGGTCTCAGCCTCCCAAGTACTGGGATTACAAGCGTGCGCCACCAGGCCCGGCTACTCCCAGTCCTTTTTATTTATTTATTTTTCTTTAGGAGCAGGGTCTTGCTAAATTGCTGAAGGTCTCGCTGAGTTGCTGAGGCTGGCCTGGGACCTGTGATCCTCCTGCCTCTGCCTCCCAAGTACTGGGATCACAGGTGTGTGCCATCACGCCTGACTTCGCTGTTTTATTAATGTTTATTGATTCTAGTTAACTTTGGTTAATATTAATATCGATTGTTAACATGAATACGAACGGCATTGATCATTGTTGATTCATTAATGTTGCGATTGCCTCTAGTTAACTTTTGTTGATATTAATGCTGATGGTTAATATAAATATCGCAATGGCATTGATCCGTTCTTGCTTGGCTCTCGCTCCTAGGTCTGGGAGCCTCAGACCTTGGCTGGCAGGCGCTGCAGCAAATTTTGCAAGGCAGGAAGGAAGGGCGGTGGGACCTTCGCCCCTAGGACGGCCTCGCTTGTTTCCGGAGCCACCAATCCTTCGTGGGAATTGGAGTCACCCTTTCTCTTGGGGCCTCGGAGCCCTGCGAAGTGGGAGGAGCCCCCCGGGGCCCGCATCGCGGAGAAGAAGAAGAGGGGATCGCTGCACGGTGGCCCCAAATCTTGGGCGCGGCGATGGGAGGGCTAGGTATGGGTTGGCCGCCCTTTGCAAAATCAAAAACGCTAGAAGTCTCTGGCTCGCGGGGACGCTTGGGGCAAGAACCTGGACTCCCGCGACCCGCCGAGCTCTGCGCGGAGCGAGGAAGGAAACCAGTTTGGGCCTCAGAGAAATCTGGCAGGCGGGGCGCTCGCACCGTGATTAAAAGGGGAAGCACCGCAAGTCCCCGTTTAAGTCAGCAGAGCTGCCGTCTGGGCAGAGAGAGGGAAAGTGCTTGTGGTTGGTCGCCCGTGTGCCACCTGGCAGCCGTGTGGCTGCGGGCAAGAGCGCTCTCCCTGGCCTCAGTTTCCCCACGTGTGAAGGAGAGAGAGAGTGATGGGGAGATGGGTCCCGACTTCCTGCATAGCCTTGTCCCTGCTTCTCAGATGCGTCAGCACTGCTGGGGCACTTCCTAGTGGGGGTGCCAAGGCCACACTCCCACTGGAGTGCAAGACACCCTGGCGTGGGCCTGTGCCTCCAACTTTATCTCTTCCCACACGACAGTGTAGGTATCATTTCTGCCTTTTTTTTTTTTTGTACCGGGAATAGAACCCTGGGGTGTTCTGCCTCTGAGCTACATACACCCGCAGCCCTTTTTATTTTGAAACAGGGTCTTGCTAAGTTACTGAGGGTGTTGCTGAGGTGCTGAGAGGCTGGCCTCAAACCTGCGATCCTCCTGTCTCAGCCTCCCAAGTGTTGTTGGGATTACAGGCGTGAGCCGCTGCGCCTGGCTACTACTGCCTTTTTTATTTTCTTCCAACTCACTAAACTTATTCCCACCGCAGGACCTTTGTTCTTACTGTTCCTTTGGCCTGGAATGCCCTTCCCTCGCACTTTATCATACCTATATTTTTCTTTTGCGTGTTTATGGGGGGAGTCACCTCAAACATTAGCTTCTCAGAGAGTCTTTCCTGAGCCCCCAAAGTGTTTTGTCATCTTCGTAAATTATCCTATTAACTTATTTTTAAATTTTTATAATTTTTTGTTATTGGGGGTTGGGGATTGAACATAGGGTCATTCTACCTCTGAGCTACACCTCCAGACCTATTTTATATTTTATATTGAAACAGGGTCTCACTAAATTGCTGAGGCTGGCCCTGAACCTTTCATCCTCCTGTCTCAGCCTCCTAAGTCCTGGGATTACAGGCATGCACCACCCACGCCCGGCTCCTATTAATTCATTTCTTTGTGCTGTGTCCCCTGTTCATTGCTGTGTCCCTAGACACAGTGCCAGCACATAGTAGGTATTCAAGACATATTAGTGGAAAGCACATTTTTGCGGTTTCTTCAAGGCCGTCGGATTCCAGGGATCGCGCCTCTCCCTTCTGCCATCTGCGCCGTCTGGGTGAAGTCTGGAAATCCCACCTCTGGGGAACCCCTTCCTGCAGCTCCCAGGGCACTGGGCAGGCTGAGGCTGGCGGGTTCAGCAAACACTCGTGGAGTGAGCCCCGTGCTGACTGATTGAATACATTTACTCATCTAACCCTCCCAGCAACCCAGAAGGTTGAGTACACTTATTTCCATTTCATAGATGAGGAAATTGAGGAATGGGGAAGTCAAGTCTTTAGCCCGAGCAGTTAGTACTTGGGAGGCAGTGGCCCGGAGGAGCCTGCAGTCTGGGAAGGGTTGAAGTGGCCCCTCCAAGCTGGGGGCGTGGGCGGCCTGTTTCCTGTTGGGGGAGGGGGAGAAGAGCAGACAGTCCTCTCTCCCCTCCCTCCCATGTGTCGGGGAAAGGCTGGCCACGAGTCAGCTCCACGGCAGATGAGGGGGCACCCCACTGTCAGTCTCAACCCCGTGAAGCCATAGAGAGCAGGTAAGCAGGCTGCAGCCCGTCGAGCCGGGGGCGCGGAGAGCACCGACGCCAGCGGTCCGGGAGGGCTTCCCGGAGAAAGATACACCCCTTCTGGAGCCCGGGACCCGGGGCCAGGAGGAGGCTGGCTTCCACGCGCACGGGTCACTGCAGAAGCGGAGCTGAGGATGGGGACAGAACCTGAATGGGAGACTGGAGCCGCGGCGGGTCGGCTCCGCAGAGTCGCGGATAGTCGGGGCTGGGGCTGGGCCCCCAAGCCGGGCGGTGATGAAAGGCGCGGTCGCTATTGCACTGCAGGGCCAGGCGGGCGCAGATAAGGCCCCGCAAGAGGGAGTCAGCAGGGGCGCGCCCCCTGCAGGCCGGGGGGCTCCGCCCCGCCGTGGCCCCGCCCCTCACCTGGCCCCGCCCCCGCCACGCGGAGGCACCGGTGGCTTTCTGGCGTCTGGTGGGTGGGGCTAGGAAAGCCCCGCCCCCATCCCGTCCCTTCCCTTCTTTGGCTGAGCAACGCGAAACCGCGTGGGCAGGGTATGGGCGGGGCCTGAGGCGGCCACGCCTCCCGGCGGGCCGCGGAGGAGCGGGGACAGGTGGGCGTGGCCACGGCCGGCCACACCCCCAGCTTGACCTCGCGGCGCCGGGCGGCGGGCAGGGGCGTGGCTCCTCGTGGCCCCGCCCTCCGTGGCCGCCCTCCCCCGCGGGCTCCGCGCACTCCGCGGGTTCCTCTTTACATAACGGCGCCGGGCGGCATGGGCTCGGGCCACCGCCTCCGCCCGGCCGCCCGCCCGGACTGTCGCGGCCCTCGGTGGCCACGGCGGCGGCAGCAGCAAAGTTTCCCCGGTGGCAGCCCGGGGGCGCATCCTCCCGCAACTGTCAAGCGCTGGCGGCGGAAATGATGAGGCGCTGGCCATTTTCCGAGCCCGGGTTTCCTGCCTGAGCCCCGCTCCAGAGAGCCGCGAGCGAGGAGCCGGCGCGCAGCAGAGGACGCGCCCGGGGCGGGGGCCCGCCCGCCCCCTCGGGACTTCGGGGGGCCGGGGGCGCGCGACGCCATGGGCCGGCCGGGCCCGCACCCCGTCTGTCTCAGGTAAGCCCGCCCGCCTGCTCCCGCGGGCTGCGACGGCTCCCGGGGGCGCAGGGGCCCGCGTCCAGCCGTGCCCCGGTCTGCGCACCCCTCGGGGGCCAGGGTGCCCTGCAGCCAACTCGGGTGCGGCGATCCGGGGCGGCTGCTCCCCAGCGCCGGCGACACCCGCCCAGCGGCACCCCCACCCACACACGTGCTGGGGATGGGATGGTAGCCGCGGCGGGGCGCGGGGCTGAGGGAGGGCGTACGCCCCCAGGCCTCCCTGAAGTGGCCCGCCAGGGACGGGGCAGGTCCCCAGCTTGTGCCTGGTGGGGGGTGGGGGTCCCCGCTCGGTCCCGTGAAAGTGAAAGTAGTCCAGCCGGGGTTTGAGATGGGTGAGCCCTTGGGGCAGTGGGCTCCGTGCGCCAGCCTCTCCCTGTTTTGGGTTCCAGGCCGTGTGGCTAAGGGGGTAGCACCTCCGTTCAGGAAGCCGCCCCTCTCTCCCCCCCCCAGCAGTGCTCAGGTGGGCCAGGCCAGGCACCCACACACCACTGAATTGGGGGATTCAACAGGGTAGGGATCTCAGATCCTGGATTTCTCTGGACTGGGGTGCTCAGGGAATCCCCCCCAAAAGGGGGTGTTGGTTGTATAGGTCAGCACTACCTGGGAGGGTATTTCTAGGGCCTTTAATTCCTGGTGCAGAAATCCCCTCCCTTCCCTCCCTCTGGCCAGGGAGCTATTTACAGGGGAAGGACTGCATTTGAGGAACTGGGGAGGGGGTTCTGCTTGCCTGCTCCCCCCATTTTTTTTCTTGAGTTTCCTTATTCTCCTGTTTCTCTTCCCCATTCCCGGGCCACAATGATGTAGGTGAGGAGGTCATTGCTTGCAGCTGGGGGCCCCCAGGGAGGGGCAGAGCCAGGCTGGGCTGAGCGGGAGGAAGTGAAATCGGGTGGTGGGTGGGGGCTTCCGAGCAGAGGGGCCCAGCCAGGCGACATCTGCAGGGCCAAAGTCCAGGTTTGGTGACCCGAGGGGCTGACATCTGAACCACACTCCCTGGCCGGAGAAACAAGTGTCCCCTGATGCCTGGCAGTTGCCAGGCCTTGGGGACAGCCATGCCATTCAGCCTCCCGTTGACAGTCAGCCTTGGCTCTTGCCAGCGCAGTGGGCACTTGTGTCTCCAGGGACATGGGTGGGAGTAGTGTCTGGATTTTCAGTCATTGACCGGGTGGCCAGCGTGTGAACAGCTCTGGGGGTCGCCGGGACTTGCAGGGGCTGGAGACGCAGCCTGAGCGTGGGGGAGCGCAGGCAGAGATGGCCTGGGCCGGCTGCGCTCAGGGGTCGGGGGTCAGAGGCCAGGGCCCGTTGGGGAAGTCGAAGGGTTTTAGTACACTTTTCCTGAGCCTTTTCCCACAGCCCCCCTCTGGGAGGCAAAATCCTTTTGAGCCAAAGGGTGAGCATTCCTACAACTTGTGCAGTCCCTGCGAGCCACAGAGGCGGCCAGCTGGGGAGGGGCGGCCTGAGGGGCCATCGGGGCCCTGCAGTGGCAGAGGAGGGGACAGGCGAGGGTCCTGAATGAGCTCCATTCTCCCTCTGCCTCCTTCCAGGCTGAGGGTGTGGGCAAGGGCCCTCTCCACCTCGGTTTCCCTCTCGGTCAAGTGGGGTAATGACAGGTTTGCAGTGGTGTTTTAATGAGCCGGCACCTGCTGCCTGGCACCCAGAAGGGCTCAATTACAGGGGGGCGTTGGTTGGTATTTTGTCAGTGTTATTGTTTCTGGGTGTGAAACACTCATTTGTCAGCTCCCTCCAGCACCTCCAGCGCCACTATTGATTGGGTTTCCTGAGTCAGGGAGAGGAATTTGGAAGGCCTGGGAGTATGATGTGATAGCACTTCCTGGATGGGAGGCCTTGCTTACCTGCCTTGGCCTTGGTCTTCTCATCTGTCAAATGGGGGTGTTACAGGACCTACTTTTTTTTTTGTTGGTGGTCCTGGGGATTAAACCCAGGGGTGTTCTATCACCCTATTTTATTTTTTTAAATTTTGAAACAGGGTCTTGCTAAGTTGCTGAGTCTCGCTAAGTTGCTATGGTTGGCCTCAAACCTGTGATCCTCCGGTCTCAGCCTCCCAAGTACTGGGATTACAGGTGTGTGCCACCATGCCAGACCCACGCCCTGCTTCTTAGGCTCACCAGAACCATGAATGAATGAACCCACAGACTATTTGGAGGGGCTCTGTCAGGAGGAGGAGTCATCGCCATGGATTCTTATCTTCTTTGTTGAGGAGGTTATCTCTGCCTGATTTCCTTCCTTCCTTCCTTCCTTCCTTCCTTCCTTCCTTCCTTCCTTCCATACTTGGGATTGAACCCAGGGGCATTCTACCTCCAAGCTACACCCTCAGCCCTATTTTTATTTTTATTTTGAAACAGGGTCTTGCTAGGTTAATGAGAATCTCACTACTTGCTGAGGCTGTCCTTGAACCTGTGATCCTCCTGTCTCAGCCTCCCAAGTACTGGGATGACAGGCGTGCGCCACCACGCCTGGCCAAGACCTACTTCTTAGGGTGACCAGAACCATGAATGAACCCACAGAATATTTGGAGGGGAGCCAGATGAGACTCTCCTCAACCTAGTGAGACCTGTTTCAAAATCAAAATATGGATGGAGCTGTAGCTCGGAGGTAGAATGCCCCTGGGTTTGATCTCCAGTACCTCCCCCCAAAAAAAGAATATTTGGAGGGGCTCCGTCAGGAGGATGAGTCGTCATAATGTCATAATGATGGCTTCTCGTCTGCTTTGTTGGGGAGGTTAGCTCTGCCTGGTTTTCTTCCTTATTCCCCCACCCCCAAGCCTAACCCTGATCTTCTTCCTGCCAGAAACCGAACTTTCTAATCAGAGCCCGGGCTGGCAGCTGCTGGGGCCCTTGGATGCCTGGGTCTGGCTGTGCCATCCGAGGACATCCTCCACCTCTGGGGTGCAGCTTCCTCAAGGGCAGAATGGGGGGCAGAGCTGGAGATACTTGGAGGGACCTCCTAGCTGTTAGGCCTAGTGCCACATGTCCCTGCTAAGGGACAGGGAGCCGTCTCCAGCCACAAGGGGCTTGATGAAGGGGGCCCCAGGGATCTGGCAGGGAACTGCCCCAGTCTGGACCAAGACCCCTCCCTTTGCTGAAAAGGCCTTTGGGGACCAGTCTATTTACCGCCCCGCCCCCGCCTTCTTCGTCTTCCTGAGGGTCTCTCATTGCTGTGTGCCCTTGGATGGGTCACTGAACTTCTCTGGGGAAATTGAGTTTAGGTGTCTGGAGTCTGGACCTGGCACTCAAAGAAGAGTAGATGTTGTTATTGAAATGAGAAGCCTTCCTGTGGTCCCGCTTCTCCCTGTGGCAGCGGCGTGGGCTTGGAGCCAAGCGCGGGCTCTGCCAGCTCCTGGTTCTGAGGCCCCGGGCAAGCTCCCTGACCTGCTGGGACCTGCCCCTTGGAGCGCGGCCCCTCCAGGGTGGTTATGTAAAGTCTACGAGCCTGGCACGAAAAGGGACTTGAACTGTTGGTTATAATTGCCCTGGCTGGCCGGGCGTGGTGGCGCACGCTTGTAATCATGCTTGTAATCCCAGTTCTTGGGAGGAGGAGACTGGAGGATCCGGGTTCGCGGCCAGCCTCAGCTACTTACTGAGGCCCTCCGCAACTTAGTGAGACCCTGTTTCAAAATAAAGGATAAAAAATAGGGCTGGGGGTGTAGCTCAGAGGTAAAACGCCCCTGGGTTCAATCCCCGGTACCACAAAATAAATAAATAAATAAATAAATAAAGAATTGCCCTGGCTGTGTGACCTTGGGCTTGTGAAAGGGGAACACAGGTGTCTACCTGACTGTTGTTTTGAGAAGAGGAGGTGTGCACAGTGCCAGCATGCAGTCAGCGCTCAATAAGTGCGAGTTCCTGCTACCAATGCCCAAGAGGGGCTGGCACTCAATTTGCCAGGTTACCTAGGAAAATGGTCCCCAGGGCCGGCGAGCATCTTGGCTGGGCGGGGCAGGAAGCAGCTTCCATCTGGTGGAGGAGGGAGGCTGCTGGAGAGGCCAGGGGGCGGTGCCAGCCGCGCTCCCAACCAGACCCCATTCCCAGCGTCGCGATCTCTCCGAGGAAACTGAGGCCGCCCAGGGGAAGTGACTCAGCTGGGGTCACTGTTGAGTCAGGCCTGATTGGACCCAGGAGCCCCGCGCCCAGCTCCCGGGCTTCCGGGGGTTTGAGGCCCCTCAGGGACTGGGTAGGTCCCGAGGCCACTGCTGGACACCCCGTATTTGGGCCCCGCGGCCTGGGCAGCCAGTGTTCTTCTGTTGGGGTTCTGGGGTCCCTCTGGTCACCGCTGGTTGGGAGTCCTCACCGCAGTAGGAGCAAGGGACACGTCCCCAGGGAGCAAGTCCTCTTGGCGGCTGGGGCGGCCCTGCCCTGCCGGAAACCCAGAGGCTGAGCAGATGGCTGGGAGATTTTTCCTCCCACGCCACCCTGTCAGGGGTCGGCCAGGGGGGCCGGCTGCAGGCTTCCTCGTGAACTAGGCCTGAGCCCCTGGGGGCCCTCCCGGATGTCCCCCCCCCATGGCTACGGGGGCAGGCGGCTGCTGCCCGGGACATATGTCCCCAGGGAGTCCTGGGAGGGAGGAAGTCTGC
Organism: Glis glis; assembly: GCA_004027185.1. Classification (NCBI taxonomy): domain Eukaryota; kingdom Metazoa; phylum Chordata; class Mammalia; order Rodentia; family Gliridae; genus Glis; species Glis glis. Next base: position 9,885 of record PVJS01032868.1, on the reverse strand, counting down.
CCTGCTAGCAGGGCCTGAGTCACAGGGTCTGACAGGGGCTTGGCTGTAGGGCGGGGGGCTAAGGATGCCATCTGTCAGCTGGGGAGGTGGTCGCGGAGGAAGGCCTGTGGCATGGACTCCGTCCCCTCAGGCCTCAAGTTCCATTGTCCTCTCAAGGAGGGGCGGCCCAGAGGGCAGAGTGTGCGAGGACAGGCACTGCAGCACCTGGCGTCCCTAGCAGTCCCCACGCGCACACTCGGTGAAGGGCGCGGGGTCTCCCTGCTCCCCTCCCAGCCGTAGTTACAGGGATGAGATGAGGGTGGGATTCGAGGGTGCTGCCTGCTCCCTGGCTTTCCCCACCTCCCAAGCCTAATTGGGGCGGTGGCTGGCTGGGTGTCAGGCGGGGGTGGGTGGCAGAGGAAGCCAGAGGACATTTCCTGTTCTGGCAGACTGCGTTGGCCTGATAAATGTGGCCGGGGCACTAGGTGACCCAGTGAGGGGCATCGGGGCCAGCTGGCGGCCCGTGGTGGAGGGCAGAGCCCCTCTCAGCCTCTCGAGGGCCCAGTGCCTCTCCCCTCGCTTCCTGTGGGTTCTTCGCGCCCAGTGCAGTGTGCTGGAATCCTCTTAGTTCTCTGGCCTCCCTGGACAGTCGGCGCTGCGGGTGGGTGGGAAGACAAAGGCTCCCTGTGGCCAAGTGGGAACCCGGAGGCCTCCTGGGAGGAGGCGGCCCCTCTGAGGGTGACACTTCCTGCCCAACCTCTGTGAGCTGGGGCGGCGGCTCTGGACTGGCTTTTTTTTTTTTTTTTGCAGTACTGGGGATCAAACTCAGGGGTTCTCTACCACTGAGCGACATCCCCAGCCCTTCCTATTTTTTGTTTTGAGACAGGGTCTCCCTAAGTTGCCCAGGCTGGCCTTGAGCTTGTGATCCTCCTGCCTCAGCCTCCCAAGTCCATTATAGGTCTGTATCACTGCCCCTGGCTGGGACTGATTCTTTTTTTTTTTTTTTTTTACGGAACTGGGCATTGAACCCAGGGGCATTCTACCTCCGAGCTCCACCCCCAGCCCTATTTTTTATTCTTTATTTTGAGATAGGGTCTCACGAAGTTGTGGAGGGTCTCACTAAGTAGCTGAGGCTGGCCTTGAACCTGCGATCCTCCTGTCTCAGCCTCCCAAGTACTGGGATTACAAGTGTGCATCCAGGTTGGAATTGACTCATTTTGACCTCAGTCTAAGCGGTCTCCTAAGCCTGCAGGTGCATTCCACAGGTGGGCACAGGCTTTCTCTGCCTTTGCACCTGGTCCTTAAAGGGGACGCGTGTTGTGTTCCCCAAGTTGCATTATTCTGCAGGCTGATGGGGTAGAGGAGAAGCTGCTGAACCCCTATCTCTGGTCATGAGGTAGAGGGGCCCCCCAGCTCAGAGCTGGTTGATCGGGATCCTCTGATTCTCCCTGGCTTGGCAGAGGCTCGAGGGCTGCTTGGCATGGACGCACTTGCATGGGGACCCCTTGGCAGCCCCCTGGTAGACACTTGGGGCTCCGAGGTGCACAGCCATCCCGGCCAGTGGGTGTGGAGCTAGCCATCTCCACGCGCTTGCTGGGGGGACTTGGGAGTGGGGTGCCAGGCTGAGCAGGCTGAGATCTGCCTCCTCACTGTTCATGTCCCTTACCAGGCTGTGGGATTTGGAGGAACTCTGGACACCCCCATAGCTAGGAACCCCCTGCCCTAGAAGCCCAGGCGGAGCAGGTGGCACGGAGCCCCGCCCCCGTGGAAGGCCCTCCATGCTGAAGGTGGTTTGTCCTTCCCGCTGCCCAGGCTCCCAGAAGCCCTGGTGGCCAGGACAGTGGCTCGAAGGTTCCACCGCCTCAAACCCAGTAATGGTCTAAGCCTGGGCCCGCCGTGGTGGTTAGTAATTGCTTCCTGCCCGGAGTCCCCAGCCCCATCCCCCAGCGGTCACATCTGATCCATGCGCTTCATCTGTTCGGGGCACAAAGCAAAGCGCTCAGCACACACTTCCTCCTTGGCCAGGGCCGGAGCGGACCACCTTCCTGTGGCCTGGCTGCCCTCCTGGCCGGCAGGCCTCCTGGCACGGTCCCTCACTGGCTGGGGCTGCAGCTGACTGCCCTGGCTGGCGATTTCCTGCCCGGAGCCACCCAACAGCCCCGTCCGCTGCGTCCCCTGAGAAGGCCTTTTGTTCTGACTTCCAGGACCCCCCTGCCCAGTCCGGCTCGGAGGCGGCTCTCCCTGCGCTTCTCAGGGCAGGCCGGCCTGACTCCCCAGCCTGGTGCTCCTTTCTAACCGTCACGGTAATAAAATAGTGGCCACCACTTGTTTCTCAGACCCATGCCGAGCACCCTCCAGGCATCCGCTTTGAGGGCGCTCCTAGCAAGGCCGAGAGGAATGTCAACCCGCCTAACACAGGGGGTGCTGAGGCAGATGTGCAGCAAGCTGTTGGCTGCCCCAGGGAGCACTGGGCAGGCCCTTGGTGGGTCCTCAGAGCCCCAGGGTCCCCCTCTGCTGGCATCCGTGGAGTCGGGCACTGACTCCAGAGACTACTCAAGGCCAGTCTGCCCTGTCCAGCCCGAGGGCTTTTGTCTCAGCGGGCATTCTCACTGCTGTAATCCCCAACACTTGGCCACACGACTTCAGGAAGGAAGGTTTATTTACTCGCAGTTGTTTGGATCTTGGGGCATGGTGGCAGGAAGCAGAGAGGGAGAGAGCAAGGGCTCTGCTCTCACATCGTGGAGGCTGCAAGCAAGAGACAAATAAGCAAGGGATCCAGAGACAAAAGGCACAGTTCCTAAGGCCACACGCCCAGGGACCCACCTTCTCCAGCTACACCCCACCAGCCTAGGTTACCACCCAGTAAATCCATTACAGTGGATTTATCCACTGATGAGATTAGAGCCCTAGTGACTTAAATACATCAATTCTGAACATTAATACCTGAGCTCAGCCAGGCGTGCTGGCACACACCTGTAATCCCAGTACTTGGGAGGCTGAGACAGGAGGATCTCAGGTTTGAGGACAGCCTCAGCTGCTTAGTGAGGCCCTCCGCAACTTAGTGGGACCCTGTTTCAAAATAAAGAATAAAAAATAGAGCCGGGCGTGGTGGCGCACGCTTGTAATCCCAGTACTTTGGGAAGCGGAGACCGGAGGATCGGGGTTCGCGGCCAGCCTCAGCTCTCTCTCTGTCGCTGTCTCTCTCTCTCTCTCTCTCTCTCTCTCTTTCTCTACTTAGTGAGGCCCTCCGCAACTTCGTGAGACCCGGTTTCAAAATAAAGTATAAAAAATAGGGCTGGGGGTGTAGCGCGGAGGTAGAACACCCCTGGGTTCAATCCCCAGTACTGCAAAAAAAAAAAAAAAGAATAAAAAATAGGGCTGGGGGTGTAGCTCAGAGGTTCTGGGTTCAATCGCTAGTACCACAAACAAACAAATAAATAAAACATGTGCTTTTTAGGGGATACTCTGTACTAACCATAGCAGGTTAATTCATATGGCTGGTGTTCTGGGGCACCTGCTCTAAGCAGACCCTGAGAAGCTGGCAGGAACGAGCTGGCCTCCCAGCCATGGGGGGCGAGGCTGGAGTCTGAACACTCGGATTTCCCGTCTATGAAACAGACATAATGCTGGGTGCAGTGGTCTACACCTGTAATCCCAGTACTTGGGAGGCTGAGGCAGGAGGATCACAGGTTCAAGGATAGCCCCAGCAATGTAACAAGACTCTCAGCAACTTAGTGAGATCCTGTTTTAAAATAAAGAATAGGGCTGGGGGTGTAGCTCAGAGGCAGAACATCCCTTGTTTCAATCCCCAGTAATACACACACACACACACACACACACACACACACACACACACACGACACTCAGCAACTTAGACCCTGTTTCAAAATGAAAAGGCTGGAGCCGGGCGTGGTGGCGCACGCTTGCAATCCCAGTACTTTGGGAAGCAGAGACTGGAGGATCCAGGTTCACGGCCAGCCTCAGCTCTCTCTTTCTCTCTCCCTGTCTCTCTCTCTCTACCTAATGAGGCCCTGCGCAACTTCGTGAAACCCGGTTTCAAAATAAAGTATAAAAAAAAAATAGGGCCGGGGGTGTAGCGCAGAGGTAGAACACACCTGGGTTCAATCCCTGGTACCCCCCCAAAAAAAGGCATAATGATGGGGGGTGAAAGAGCAAATATCTGGCAAGTGCTCAGGGCAGGGCACAGAAAACCTGGGGGAAAGCCAGCGTGGTGGCGCACGCTTGTCATCCCAGTACTTGGGAGGCTGAGACTGGAGGATCCGGGTTCGCGGCCAGCCTCAGCTACTTAGTGAGGCCTCCGCAACTTAGACCCTCTTTCAAAATAAAGAATAAAAAATAGGGGTGTAGCTCGGAGGTAGAATACCCCTGGGTTCAATCCCCAGTACTGCCAAAAAAAAAAAAAGAAAGAAAGCCTGGGGGAGTGCCATTTATTTTATATTTTTGTCTTCTGTTTTTGCCCCATGACTATTTTCTTGACCATTTGCTGGCTTTGGGACCCAGAGAGTCAGGATGATTTCTGACCCCCGCGGGCGCTGAGCCAGACCTTTATATGCCCCCCCCCCCGGGGTGCTCATTCATTCAGTAAGCATGCGCAAGAAAGGGGTCTCCTTGTGTGCATTTGGCACTGATCCTGCGCCTTCGGGGTCCCTCAGCGTGCGGTGTCCGTTGGTCACTGGCTGGGGACTGTGCCATAGTTTCTCCACCTGTCGAGTGGGAGCAGTTATTGGACCTATAATAATGGGCTGGGCTGCTGGGAAGCCTGGGAGTTTGTGCTTCACAGACGTGGTGCTCGCGTCCTCGGAAGGCTGAGGCGGGAGGAAGCCAAGGGGGAACCCACTGAGGCTCCGCTCAGGTGACCCTGGGTACCTGCAACCTGGCACACATCCTGCCTCGGCCCTTCCTCCTCACCACGTGATGCCGAAGAGGGGGCCTCCCCCTCTGAGCCTCAGCGTCCCCTGTGTAAGGCAGGTTAATGGTCCTTTCTTGGAAACTGCGAAGAGCCTTCGAAGTTGGAGGCCAGTCTAAGCAACTTAACGAGACGCTGTCTCAAAATATAAAAGGCTGGGGTGCAGCTCAGAGGCAGAGCACCCCTGGGTTCAATCCCCAGAACTAAAAAAAGTTCCTCAAAACAGAAAAACAGCTGGGATGTGGTGGTGCACACCTGGAATCCCAGTACTTGAGAGGCTGAGACATGATGATCCCCGGCTCAAGGTCAGCCTCAGCAACTTAGTGAGACCCTATTTCTTTTATTTTATTTTTTCTCTGTGAGTGGCACTGGGGATTGAACCCAGGGGCATTCTACCTCCTAGCTACACTCCCAGCCCTATTTTATTTTTATTTGGAAATAGGGTCTAGCTAGAGTGATGAGAATCTCACTACTTGCTGAGGCTGTCATCGAACCTGCAATCCTCCTGTCTCAGCCTCCCAAGTACTGGGATTACAGGTGTGTGCCACCACACCGGCATGAGACCCTGTTTCAAACTAAAAAATACAATCAGGTTGGGCGGGTCAGGCATGTCTGTCTGTAATCCCAGTACTTAGGAGGCTGAGGTAGGATCGCAGGTTTGAGGACAGCCTCAGCAACTTAGTGAGGCTCTCAGCAACCTGTCCCTGTTTCAAAACAAATAATAATAATAATAATAATTTTATGAAGGGGCTGGGGGTGTAGCTCCGAGGTAGAATGCCCCTGGGTTCAATTGCTAGTACCAAAAAAAAAAAAAAATCGGGCCGTGGCCTGGTGGGGAGGTCGCTCATGAGGGCAGCAGCTGCCAAGTGATGGCGGGCAGAGCCCCTTCCTGTGAGTGCAGAGGCTCTGGGGTGTCCTGCTGCTGTCAGCTACAGGGTCACAGGGTCACCCCAGAGGCCTGGGGTTGGGCAGCCCTCATCACTGCTGCTGTTCTGTGGGTGTGCCTGATGCGATGGGGCCCCATGAGGAGAAGGAGCCCACGAGCTGAGCATGGCAGAAAGAACCCCGCTTCTGGGTTCAGCTCTCCACCTTGAGCTCCCTCAGCGACTCCTAACAACCTGTGATGGGGCCGCCTGGAGAGGAGGAGACTGAGGTTCAGAGAGGCCCAGTCAAGTGTCACCTACCACTTGGCAATGTGAGCCTCGGGACGCGGGTTTTTGTCTGTCTTGGTGACCGTGTGTCCCCCGGGCCCAGCACAGTGCCCGCACACAGCAGCCCTCGGTGACATTTGGGGTGAGCGAATGAGGGGCTGGACGGAGGCAGTGTTCGTACCCGGGCCCGCGCAGCCCTGAGCCTGTGCTCCTGACCGCCGCCCGCCCTAGAGGGAGAGGCCCTGGGTGGCACCGTCCACCGTCCTGCTTCTCAGGGACCGCCGCACCTGGCTCTGTGCCAGGCGGAGAAGGCAGTTCTTGGTTTCCATCCTGAAGAGCAGGTGTGGGTCTGTGGCCCGGGGCAGCGCCCAGGCAGCCAGGCCTGCAGGAGAGGCAGCGGCGCCGGCGGGCGGCTGCTGAGGTCTGTGCCATTCAGCACCGAGGACAGCGGGGCTCCGCGCCCTCCAGGTCCTCTGTGGGAGTTGAGGGCAGGCAGGGGAGTCCCCCGTCAGAGCTGGAGACGAAGTTCCCTTGTGAGTCTTATTCATTGGTTTACTCCTTTTTACTTGTCTTATGTTTATTATATAGATATCATCAGTACACTCTTGTAACATTTATTTATTTTATTATTATTATTTTTTTTTGCAGTACTGGGGATTAAACCCAGGGGCATTCTACCTCCAAGCTACCCCCCCAGCCCTCTTTTTTATTCTTTATTTTGAAACAGGGTCTCACTAAGTTGTGGAGGGCCTCAGTAAGTAGCTGAGGCTGGGCACGAACCTGTGATCCTCCTGTCTCAGCCTCCCAAGTACTGAGATTACAGACTTGCACCACTACACCCAGCCACTCTCATAACATTTAAATAAGGATAATAAGCCTAATAAGCCAGATGTTGTGGCGCACACCTGTAATCACAGCACTTGGGAGACTGAGACAGCAGGATGGCAAGTTCAAGGCCAGCCTGGGCAACTTAGTGAGACTCCGTCTCAAAATTTAAAAAGGAGCCGGGCGTGGTGGCGCACGCTTGTAATCCCAGTACTTGGGAGGCTGAGACAGGAGCATTCGGGTTCGTGGCCAGCCTCAGCTACTTAGTGAGGCCCTCCACAACTTAGTGAGACCCTGTTTCAAAATAAAGATTAAGAAATAGGGCTGGGGGTGTAGTCCAGAGGTAGAATGCCCCGGCTTCAATCCCCCGGTACTGCCAAAAAAAATAAATAAATAAATAAAAAGGGACTGCCAAAAAAAAAATTAAAAAGGGACTGGGTGTGTCGCTCAGTGGTAGAGCGCCCTGTGTGGACTCGGTGGTAGAGTGCCCTGAGTGCAGACCTCTGAGCACAAGAATAAACACGTCAGGATAACAGCAGCCAGCCCTTACTAAACTTCTCCCAGGTTCTGAGGCCTTTACTTTTTCTTTTTTTGTACTAGGGATTGAAGGGATTGAACTCAGGGGTATTCTACTCTAAGCTACATCCCCAGCCCTTTTTATGTTTTATTTTGAAATAGCAGCTTGCTAAGTTACCGAGGCTGATTTCAAACCTGCAATCCTCCTGCCTCAGCCTCCCAAGTACTGGGATTATAGGCATGCGCCACCATGCCTGGCTTTTCTACGGCCTTTACATTTATTCATCCATCTTCATAATACTTCCTAAGATAGGTGAGATGGGGGCTCCCCTTTGACAGACGGGGAGACGGAAGCTGACGGAAGTAAGTCACTCAGGGTCACGTGACTGGTGTAACTGGTGTAAGTGGTGGTGCTGGGACTGAACCCAGGCTCTGTGTTCTTAGCCATATTTTCTAGAGAGAGGCATTAATATTCTTCCTTGCTCCCCCCCCACCCCAAATCTGGTTCCTCCCCGGAAGTCAGGCTGCCTCAGGACAGGTTTGCTTCTACCAGGTGCTTCTTGCCCACCATTTAGAGGCGTCTGTGTACACAGAGCAACTAGCATGGTTGTGTGTGTTCACATAACTGGAGGTGTGCATTCGGTATCGTCTGCGGCTTGTCTTTGGGCTTCATCGTGGTCCCTAGGGCTCTCCTGGAGGTGCTAGGCTAGGTCCCCCCCTCCTCCAGCTGCTGTAGAACCCTGCCGCCTGTAGATGTGTCACGGCCTTTTTCACCGTTTATTTCTGACTGGTTGGGTGCTCAGGTTGTATCAGATTTTTACGCATTATGAACACTGCTCTGGAAATGTCCTGCAGTAAATTGTCCCGGATGTGCCTCTCTCTGACATTAAAAAGCGGAGCCGGGCGTGGTGGCGCACACTTGTTATCCTAGTACTTGGGAGGCTGAGACAGGAGGATCCCAGGTTCGAGGACAGCCTCAGCAATTTAGTGAGGTTCTCAGCAACCTAGTGAGACTCTGTTTCCAAATAAGAAATAAGATTAGTCTGGGGATGTAGCTCGGAGGTAGAATGCCCCTGGGTTCAATTCCCAGTACCACACACACACACACATACAAAGCGGGATACTGGATCTAAAGTTGATCTTGGCTGGGCATGGTGGCGCAGTTCTGTAATCCCAGTACTTGGGAGGCTGAGACAGGAGGATTGCAGTCAGCCTCAGCAATGTAGCAAGGCTGTGTTTCAAAATAAAATAAAAAAATAAGGCTGGGGGTTGTAGCTCAGTGGTAGAATGCCCCTGGGTCAATCTCCAGTACCCCCCCACACACTAAATAAATGAATAAATGTTGATCTTGCCAAATTGTCTTGCACAGAGGTGGCACTGCCTCACGGAACCAGCAGCATTGAGGGGAGTGGGTTTTGTTGGTAGTTTGGTTTATTTCATGATGGGGTCTTGCTGTGTTGTGGAGGCTGACCTCAAACCCTCCATCCTGCTGCCTCAGCCTCCTGAGTAGCTGGCAGTAGCTGGGGTTACAACCATGTCCCACTTGTGTCCAGTGTAATTTTGATTTTTTGGTGTTATGCCCAGTGAATAACTTGTCCCTTGTTTTGTTTGAAGTACAGCAGTCCCCTTATCCAAGGTCTCACTTTATGTGTAGAGTCGGAAAATGTAAACTACCAAATGTCAGAAATAGTTAACTTTTTTTTTTGGTACTGGGGATTGAACCCAGGAGCCTTCTACCTGCGGTCCTCCTGTGCCAGCCTCCCAGATCCCGGGGTCCTGGGTATGCACCACTGTCAAGGCCGCGGTGCGCTGCGTCCTGCTGGTTAGTTGCGGGCCTCCGCAGGCTGGCGGTCCCCGGGGTTAGCTGCGGGGCCTCTGGGGCTAGCTGCGGCCTCCGTGGGCCAACGGTCCCTGGGGTTAGCTGCGGTCCCTGGGGTTAGCTGCGGTCCCCGGGGTTAGCTGCGGTCCCCGGGGTTAGCTGCGGTCCCCGGGGTTAGCTGCGGTCCCCGGGGTTAGCTGCGGTCCCCGGGGTTAGCTGCGGTCCCCAGGATTAGCTGCAGTCCCCGGGGTTAGCTGCGGGGCCTCTGGGGTTAGCTGCGGTCCCCGGGGCTAGCTGCGGGGCCTCTGGGGTTAGCTGCGGGGCCTCCGGGGCTAGCTGCGGGGCCTCCGGGGTTAGCTGCGGGGCCTCCGGGGTTAGCTGCGGGGCCTCTGGGGTTGGTTAACTGCGGGGCCTCTGGGGTTAGCTGCGGGGTCCCCGGGGTTAGCTGCGGTCCCCGGGGTTAGCTGCGGGGTCCCCGGGGCTAGCTGCGGTCCCTGGGTTAGCTGCGGGGTCTCCGGGGTTAGCTGCGGTCCCCGGGGTTAGCTGCGGTCCCTGGGTTAGCTGCGGGGTCTTCTGGGTTAGCTGCGGGGTCCCCGGGGCTAGCTGCGGTCCCTGGGTTAGCTGCGGTCCCTGGGTTAGCTGCGGGGTCTTCTGGGTTAGCTGCGGTC
>PVJS01032867.1:0-16007 GCA_004027185.1 Glis glis | reverse complement strand
AAAAAAAAATGAACAGATAAAAAAATCACTTCAAATATTTTGGGGGGTCAAGTTTGAACTTCTATATGGAGATAAAGAAGTAGTGAAAAACATTAATTTAGTTATCTATTTTGCTTTCCCAGCCCCAATCCTTTTTTTCTCAAGTGACTATGAAACCACATACTTCAAAGTCTTAACAGAAATTTTGGTTATACTGTATAATGTACAGTACATAGATTCTCAAAGTCAGCGATACCGCCCTGGAGAGGGGTGCTGGACTGATTCAGGGGGACAGTAGAGTCTCAGGTGCCATTTGGGAAGCACTGAATAAAACTGCGAGGGTGGTGAAAGTGCCCTAGGGGGGTGCTGAGTAATTTTTTTTTTTCTGAAAAGGGGGCAGTAAACTAATAGGTTTGGGAATCTATGCTGTGCATGTTGGAGGATTTATCTTATTAGCACCTTCTGTTTTCTCTTAAGGAAAAAAGTTAAATAGACTTCTGAGTCTCACAGAGCAGCAGTTTGTGAAACTTGCTCAAGGTGACAGTGAGCTTGCTTCTAGGTCTTGAAAATGTTGCGTAGGCAGCCTGGTGGTCTGCTCAGTTCCCCATATTGTGGGCCTGCATGAACAGTGTAGGGAGTTGGACAGTCTGGCTTGACTTGTTCTGCCTCATGCTGTTTGCTCACGTGGTGAGAGCACTGTACCGACTTATCCATTAATAAAAATTGAAAGTGTGCAAAAATAACTATGCTTCAGAATGAAACATCAACATTTCCCTTCTTGGAGCCTCTAAATTTTCATTATTTTCTTTTTTTGTAACTATTATACTTTTTCTTCATATGCAAGTATTCCTCAACTCCATTTCTAATGGAGTTTGAAATTAGCATGCATTTCTATTTATTTGTTGATGGTCTATCTTCTATCAACCCCACTTTTTTTTTTTTTGTGGTACTGGGAATCGAACTCAGAGGCATTCTACTTCCAAGCTCCATCCCCAGACTGATTTTATTTCTTATTTGGAAACAGGGTCTCATTAGGTTGCTGAGAGCCTCACTAAATTGCTGAGGCTGTCCTTGAACCTGCGATCCTCCAGTCTCAGCCTCCCAAGTACTAGGATTACAAGCGTGCGCCCAGCAAACCCACTTTTTAAATCAGGATTTAATTTGTGCTTTTTTACTAGTTGCAAGTTTGGAGTACTGTATATAGTTTAAATACAGTTCAGAGGGCAACTTTGGATGTTGTTCTAAATAATTTCAACAGATTTGATTATTTGGAACAAGTACTCTGAGTAGTGTGATTTGATTTTTAAAATGTCTCAGCTGGGTGTGGTGGCACACGCTTGTAAATCCCAGTACTTGGGAGGCTGAGACAGGAGGATCACAGGTTCAAGACTAGCCTCAAGCTTCTTAGTGAGGCCCTCCGCAATTTAGTGAAACCCTGTTTCAAAATAAAGAATAAAAAATAGGGTTGGGGATATAGCTTGGAGGTAGAATGCCCCTGGGGTCAATCCCTGGTACCTCAACAAACAAACAAACAAACAAACAAAAAACTGAAAGTGCTGTCCTAAGTCAGAAAACACATTCAGTATGGCCCATTTCAAGTGACATGGGATAGGAGCCTTTGCTGGTAGTCCATTTGCCCTGTGTAACTGGCTCCAGTAGTGCTTTATTTCCAAGCACAGATGCATTGTAACTATTCATTCATGGTGTGTTGACTATTTTTTGTGTAAGTATTTCATTACTAATTCAGACTCTTAGTCATATTTTATGAAATCTGATAGTGAAGTGAATAAGCCAGAGGTTGAAAGGGAGAGGTAAATTGGGATTATTGGCGAGTCAGTGTTGGGGGATTCTATTTCTGTGAATTTCTAAATTCTCAAAGATTTCCTATAATCTGTTATAATTTTCTTTCTTCCATGGACTTGGAGTCATCTCATTCTCAGAAAAGCTTTGGATTGCCCAGTGTGCTGGCACACACCTGTTAAACCAGTACTTGGGAGGCTGAGATAGGATTGCAGGTGGCCAGTGCATGGTAATTTAGTGAGACCCTGTTTCAAAGTAAAAAAATAAAAAGGAGTGGGGCTGTAGCTCAGAGGTAGAGCACCCCTGGGCCCAAGCCTCAGTATGACCAAAAAAAAGGGCAAGCTTTGGACTGACCCTGAAGTCTATCTTTAGAAACCTATCATTTTGCAGAGAAATGGCTAAGTGAAATGTGAGCTTGATCCCTGGGGGGGGGGGGAATCCAAGAATATGAAAGATGGCAACCCTAGAGAGAAATTTAACCTTATTTGGGTTAAGATCAGTGAAAGCTATGATGCTTTCCAGGTAGCTTTATTCAGAGTCTAAGGCAATGTTTAGTTTGCTGTAGCTCAGCAACGTTGGGAAGAGTTCATTTAAATACAGTACATTAAGGGAAAATGTTAAGAATGTCTAAGTCACCATTGCAAACCTCAGGAAGTTTATGAGTTAATGGGATTAACATTAGTGATATCACTGATAGGTAAGAATTAGCAATCTGTACCCATTTTTGCTTTTTGTTTAGTGGTACTGAGGATTGACCCAGGGCGCTTTTCCACTGAGCTATATATCTCCAGCCTTTTTTATTTTGAGACAGGACCTTGCAAAGTTACCCAGGCTGGCCTCCAACTTGTGACTCTCCTCTCTCTCTCAACCTCCTGAGTAGCTGGGATTACAGGCATGTGCCACTGTGTCTGGCCATTTTAGCTACTCTTAAGAGAGTTGTTGTTCCTTACCTCTTTCTGCATATGTCAGTGTTGCTAGATGAAACCTAAAGCAGTTGAGCTGATCAGTTAAACATGTATAGAATGTTATTGCAGTTGAAACACTGCTCAAAAAAGTGATGGTCCTTGTACTCAGAGAAGCTTAGTTTTATGGGAGATAGGCACACAGATACAGTGTTATGTGGCAAGTGCTGGGAGGAACCCAGAAAAATGGAACCAGCTCTTTTCTGTGAGGCAGAGGACATTCCATATGTCTGGGTCTAGAAAGAAGATGGTTAGTTTTCCAGTTGACAAAGTCTGGAAGGGTGCTCTGGGCAGAGGAAATGTCTGTATAAAGATCTTATCTATAAAGTGTACATGTTTTCATGGAATGGAGACAAGTAGAAAGACTGACAGGTTAGTGCAGGTGAGGTTTGTTTGCGGGAGTTTTGGCTTCTTTCTGTCTGTAGTGGGGAAGCAATCATAATTTTTTTTCAGAGGTGTGATCCAGTGATAGTGATAACTAGGGCTGCCTGGAGAATGATTGGAAATTAGAAGACTTATAGATATTCTACTTTTTTCCGTGTGCTTTTTTTTTAGGGGGGACTTGGTGTTGGGGACCGAACCCAGGGCCTCACACGTTAGGCAAGTGTTCTACCACTGATCTATACCCCTAGCCATCTCACAGATATTCTAAACCAGAGATAATGAGAACCTAGGCTAGAGCCCTAAGAATGGGGAAGGGTTAAGGGTTAGTGAGGTGTTTACTGAGGTACAAAGCAGGAAGGGGGTGGGAAAGGAACCTTGAATTTTCCTTCTAGGGGACCTGGTTTGGTGGAGCTGTGGTCAGCAGAGATGGGGAAGGCCACAGGGGGAATAACGCTCGGATGGAATGCTTGGGTTAGTGGCTATGAAATTTGAGGAACTCAGCTCTTCAGTTGAGTGCATGTAGAGGTCCCATAGACTTATGGAAATGCAGCTGTAGTGGTGAAGGTACCATCTGGTGGTACTCTACTTTGGTTTTGGTAACTGGAAGAAGTGGGATTTGCTCCTGGTGTAGTTGGATTTGGAATGTTCCCCAAAGGCTCATGTGTTAAAGGATTGGCTCCCAGCTTGGCTTTATTAAGAGTTGGGGCCTAGTGGGAGGTCTTCAGTTCATAGGGGGCTTGCCCTTAAAGGGAAATATTAGGTCCTGGTGTTGCACTTTTTTGCTTCTGGCCATTAGGTAAGCAGTTCTGTTCTTCTGCCTTGCTTTTCCTCCAGAATGTACTGCCATAGGCCCAGAGCAATGGGGCCAACCACTTGGTGACTAAAATGTCTGAAACTGTGAGCCAAATGACACACCCCTCCTCCTTTCCTTACCTTTCCTCCCCTCCTCTCCCCCTTGCCTTCCTTCCTTCCTTTCTTTCTTTTTCTGAACTGGTGATTGAAACCAGGGTGGGGGGGCATTCTAACTCCAAGCTACACCCCCAGACCTTTTTATATATTTCTTTTGAAGCGGGGTCTTGCTATGTTGCTGAGAGTCTTTTTTTTTTTTTTTTTGCGGTACCGGGGATTGAACCCAGGGGCATTCTACCTCCGAGCTACGCCCCCAGCCCTATTTTTTATCCTTTATTTTGAAACTGGATCTCTCGAAGTTGTGGGGGGGCCTCACTAAGTAGCTGAGGCTGGCCACGAACCCGGATCCTCTGGTCTCCGCCTCCCAAGTACTGGGATTACAAGCATGCGCCACCACGCCCGGCTTTGCTGAGAGTTTTGAAACTAGTTGTTGAGGCTGTCCTTGAACCAGTGATCCTCCTGTCTCAGTCTCTCAAGGACTAGGGTTATAGGTTTGTGCTACCATGCCCAGTTAATCCTCTTATTTTTATTAAAAAATTTTTTTTGTGTGTGGTACTGGGGCGGTGGTGGAACCCAGGGGCATTCTACCTCTGGGCTATACCTCCAGCCCTATTTTATTCCTTTTATGTTGAAACAGTATCTCACTACGTTGCTGAGAGCCTCACTAAATTGCTGAGGCTGACCTTGAACCTGCAATCCTCCTGTCTCAGCCTCCCAAGTACTGGGATTACAGGCGTGTGCCACCACACCCGGCTAACACTTACTTATCTTTTTATAAGTTGATTATCTCAGGTATTTGTTGGAGTGACAGGAAGCTGACTGACAAAGCTCTTTGGGGGGGTATTGGAGATTGAACCCAAGGGCGTTCTACCACTGAGCTACACTCCTAGTCCCGTTTTTTATTTATTTATTTTTTGTGGCACTAGGGATTGAACCCAGGGGGATTCTACCTCTGAGCTACATCCTCAGCCCTATTTTACTTTTATTTTGAAACAGGGTCTCGCTAAGTTGATGAAAGTCTATTTGCTGAGGCTGTCCTCAAACCTGTGATCCTCCTGTCTCAGCCTCCCAAGTACTGGGATTATAGGTGTACACCACCACACCCAGCTTAGTTTTTATTTTGAAATGGGGTCTTCCTAAATTGCTGAGGTTGGCCCTGAACCTAACCAAGTTAGGGATTACAGGTGTGTGCTATCATACCCTTTTTTTTTTTTTTGAGAGGGTTTATTTCAGGATTTTGCAATAATTGGTATAAACAGTGAGAATTAAATGGTTAAGAATGTTTTAGCCGGGCGTGGTGGCGCACGCTTGTAATCCTAGTACTTGGGAGGCTGAGACCGGGTTCGCGGCCAGCCTCAGCTATTTAGTGAGGCCCTCTGCAACTTCGTGAGACCCGGTTTCAAAATAAAGTATAAAAAATAGGACCAGGGGTGTAGCTTGGAGGTAAAACACCCCTGGGTTCAATCCCCGGTACCGGAAAAAAAAAAGAATAAAAAATAGGGCTGTGGGTGTAGCTCCGAGGTAGAATGCCCCTGGATTCAATCCCTAGCACCACAAAAAAAAAAAAATGTTTTTAAGTTAGGGAGGATGAAGGTCAAACCTCTAATGCCTTCTTAATATCTTAGTTTATTTTTCAACCCTTATTGGCTGTATTTCATTACCCATCCTCTATTTTTTATTCATACTGTGTATGGTTTCTGGAAGGCACCAGGGTTCTTTGTCATTGTCCTTCACAACCTTAAAGATCACTCTCCCTCAAATAATGTAAGAGGTCAGTAAGACTTTTCTGACTAGTTGGCAACTCCTTCCTTTGCGCTAGTGGAGCTCCTCTTGTCGCTACTGGAGAACTCTACAACTTTATATCCTTGGTGTATTTTAATTATTTCCCTATCTAGACAGTAAGCATTTTCTGCCAACTTGTAGCAGAAAAGTTGAAAGAATAAGTACAATGAGCATTTGATTCACCAATTCACCTAGATGCATCAATTGTTAACATATTTCATATTTGCAATGAACAACTGCAGATCTCATGACACTTCACTCTTTTTATTTTTATGTGGTACTGGGGATTGAACTCAGAGGCATTCTACCTTCGAGCTATACCCCCAGCCTGATTTTATTTTATTTTATTTTTTTTTTTTTTTGCGGTACCGGGGATTGAACCCAGGGGTGTTCTACGTCCGTGCTACACCCCTGGCCCTATTTTTTATACTTTATTTTGAAACCGGGTCTCACCAAGTTGCGGAGGGCCTCACTAAGTAGAGAGAGAGAGAGAGCGTTGAGGTTGGCTGCGAACCCGGATCCTCCGGTCTCCACCTCCGAAAGTACTGGGATTACAAGTGTGCGCCACCACGCCCGGCTCCCGATTTTATTTCTTATTTGGAAATAGAGTCTCGCTAGGTTAATGAGTCTCATTACTTGCTGAGGCTCTCCTCGAACTGCTATCCTCCTGTCTCAGCCTCCCAAGAACTGGGATTACAGGTGTGTGCCACCATGCCTGGCTTAACACTTCACTCTTAGTGGCCACTCTTAGGAATAACACTAAATAAGGACATGACCATGATACCATTGTCACATCCGTGAACATTTTTACATTGATAAAATAGCGTTATGTAATACTTTTTTTTTCTTCATCAGTACTGGGGATAGAGCACAGGGGCTTGCATATGCTAGGTAAGCACTCTACCACTGAAGTACATGCCCAGCTCTTTTTTTATTTTTAATTTTTTAAAAATATCGAGACAGTGTTAGCCAGGCGTGGTGGTGCAAGCTTGTTATCCCAGTACTTGGGAGGCTGAGACCGGAGGATCAGGGGTTCGCGGCCAGCCTCAGCTACTTAGTGAGGCCATCCACAACGTAGTGAGACCGTTTCAAAATAAAGAATAAAAAATCGGGCTGGGGGTGTAGCTTGGAGGTAGAATGCCCCTGGGTTCAATCCCTAGTACCGCCAAAAAAAAAAAAAAAATATTGAGAGTGTCTTGCTAAGTTACCCAGGCTGACTTTGAACTTATGATCCTCCTCCCTCAACTACCTGAGTGTCTGGAATTACAGGTTTGTGCGACCTTTCCCTTTTAAAGAATGGTCTGAGGACTAGTGTTGACTATCTCTAGGAGTTTCTGAGGACTATAGAATCTTAGGCCCTATCCTAGGCCTATTGAATCAGAATTTGTCTTTTACCAAGATCTTTAGAAGTTTATAGTGTCTATTCATATTCAAACCCCCCAGTTGTCCCAGTGATGTATTTTTTTGGGGGGGTTCAGGAACCAATAAGAGATCATATACTGTATTCAGGTGTCATATTTCTTTAGTCTTGATTTTCAAGCCCCCCCCCCCCTTCCATGACACTGATGTTTTTTGAAGGGCTTGGGCAAATTTTGTAGATGCTTTTACGGTTTGGATTTGTCTGATATCTGGTGATGTTTCTTTTTTAGGGTATTGTAGTAGATTGTCAGGTTGTGCTACTGGTGGTGATTTTTTTTTTTTGGTACTGGGGATTGAGCCCAGGGGCTTTCTACCTCTGAGCTATACCTATCCCTGGCCATGTTTTTTTGAAGTGGTCTCACCAAGTTGCGAAGGGCCTCACTAAATTTCTGAGGTTGGTGGTGATCCTGCGATCCTCCAGTCTCCCAAGTACTGGGATTACGGGCATGCGCCACCTCACCCGGCTCCTTTTTTTATTTTTTGTGTTTGAAAGAGGGTCTCGCTAGTTGCTGTGAGTTTCGCTTAGTTGCTGAGGCTGGCCTTGAATCTGCAATTCTCCTGTCTCAGCCTCCCAAGTACTAGGATTATAGGCTTGCACCACCAAGCCCTGCTGTGATGCTAAATTTAAACACTTGATTAAAGAGCTTCAAACACTTGATTAAATAGCCTACACTAAGTTTCTCTGTTGTAAAGACACCTGTTTCCTTTAGGTCTCAATAATTAATTGCTGTGATATCTGTATGGGATTTCCAGTTAGTCTTTCTATCCCTGGCACCTGGCAGAATCCCAGGTAATTGGTCTGTCATTGATGAACAGATGACAAAATAAGTCATCAAAGGTATAAACTCCCAAGTTTTCGAGACAATTCTTGCTTGTTTTCTCACACAGTCTGCATAACCACCTGGATTTTCTAGTCAAGTCTGGACATCTTTTTTCCTGGCTCTAAAAAGTACATTATGCTTCCTCTTGTGAGCTTCGCAGCTGTGGGAAGAGGTGTTGTTTTTTTTTTTTTGCCTTTTAGTCCTATTGTTTTAAAACAAAACCTTTTCCCCCTGTTGTCTCTTTTCTCTTGTGCCTCCAGTCCAGATGCTTGTTTCATATTCTTTCTTTTCAGACTAGAGTCATCCAGTCTCTTACAGAAACAGAGACTTCCTGTGCATCCATAATCAGTTGTCTGTTAGAGCTTGATGCAGCTTTCTGTTATACACTCTTCCATTGTTAATATTCTCAACCATAGTGGGATTGGAGTTAAGTAAGTGAACATGTATTATATATCTGGTCCATACAGCAAGCCGTCACTTCACCTCAGAAGCTGCTTCTTATTTTTTTCTTCACTTGATCTTTCATCTCTTATTGCTCTACTCCTGTCATAATTTTGATGTTCTCTTTCTCTAAGTCCTTAGATGCTGCCTCATCTCTGTTACCTTTTTTGATTACCTTCCCCCAGAAATTGACTGGTTCTTTCTTGACTTTCACATTTCACCTCAAATGTTACCAAGACTGAAAAGTTCTCTAAGGACCCTATCTTAATTGCATTACTCTACTTTTCTTCCTAGCACTGTGATTGTCCTATTTACTTATTTATGCCATTGCTGCAATGTAAGGTTCATGAAGGCCAGTGTCCTTTTTGTCTTGTCCACTCCTGTCTAGAATAGTGCTGTGCCCGGGAAGCACTCAAATATTTGCTGAATGAATGGCTAAATGGTTGAGTGAACAGTTTTCTTAGGTTGACATTTTGTCCTTTACCTAGTGCCTTTTGTAGTATCAATGTGTTCTGATGCTTGTGGCAGTTTTTCATTGAGTGGGTCCTCATTGCCTTTGGTGCCCTCAAGAAAATAAGAAAAGGAACAAAATAAGAGTGATTTAAGTGTTTTATTATGATTATTATTTTTTATTCTTTATTTTGAAACAGGGTCTCACTAAGTTGCAGATGGCCTCACTAAGTAGCTGAGCCTGGCCACCAACCTGTGATCCTCTTGTCTTAGCCTCCCAAATACTGGGATTACAAGCGTGCGCTACCACGCCTGGCTGATTATTATTTTTTAAAGATTAGCCAGATATCCTTTTCCTCATAGGTTTGTATATTTGGAAGGGGAGTGACAACTTCTACTGTGTGCCATATGAATGCCCTGTATAAAATATATGTGATGGGTTGATTACATACAAATGATAGATGGCTCGTTTAATTCAGTTACTCTCCAGTAGATGGGAAACTTTTTATTCAGATTATATTTTGGCCCTCAGGGTTGACCAAGACAGAATTTTTTCGGATGGTGTATTGTATTTGTGATTAGAAATACAACCATAAGCCGGGCATGGTGGTACACGCTTGTAATCCCAGTACTTGGGAGACTGAGACAGGAGGATCTCAGGTTCGTGGCCAGCCTCAGCTACTCAGTGAGGCCCTACGCAACTTAGTGAGACCCTGTTTCAAAATAAAGAATAAAAAATCAGGCCGAGGGGGTGTAGCTCGGAGGTTGAATGCCCCTAGGTTCCATCCTTGTACCACAAAAAAAGAAAAAAAAAAAAGAAATAGAACCATAAATGGGGGGGGCCTGATGGAGACAGGAAGGTCGCAGGTTCAAGGCCAGCTTCAGCAACTTAATGAGACCCTGTTTCAAAATAAATAAAATTGATCTGGAGTTGTAGCTCAGAGGTAGAATGCCCCTGGCTTCAATCCATAGTAACCCCGCCCCCAGAAAGAAATACAGACTATGTATTTCCAGACTATGATTATGGGGGAAAAGTTTTTTTCTTTGTTTACTCCTCCTTCAGTTCCAACGGAGAAGAGGAAGATGATAGTCTCGGGGTTGGTTGAGGATTTAGTCAAATAGGAAGGATTTTTTTCCCCCAGAGTGAGTCTTAATTATAAGAGTTACCTTATTTTATTTTATTTTTCGACAGATACTGGGAGATTTGAGGTTCCAGTAGCTGTGTTAACTCTACTTAATGTAGATACAACTTGGCATACCTAATGACAGCACTGAGTCACCCACAATCCTATATCTTTTGTAGTGTGACAGTTAATGTTGCTTGGGGTACTTTTAATTTCTAAATTTCCTGATTTGCATTTAAATGAACCACTCTAACATTTCATTAACTTAACCTTGCTGTTAAAAAAAATTGGCATTGAGTATCTTGGTAAGGATAGACTAAAGCTTTGGAGCAGACACATTTTAAGAATGATGTGGCCATTCTGTTGTAAATGAACTTGTAATGTGTTTTGAGAAGGTATGTAGCTCTTTTGTACAAATGAGGCAGTTTGCCAGCAATCAGCCTCCTTGGTTCTGATGGAGCTATGCTTTTATTTTCTCCTGTTGCTTCGTTTCTTTATTATACAGACTGCTAGCCAAAGAACTGTATCTCTGTCCTTTCTGAATTTATAGTGATATTTTGCTTTATAGACATGATTACTATTTATAAGGTAATGAAGACTGAATAACTATGGTTTAACTTTTTTAGTTCCACTAAGCATAATCTCTCCTGGAAAAAGTTGCTGTAATTCATTAAGGTTGGCTAGCTCTAGTAGGTTTTGTAATAGATCTTGCTAAGGAGTTCTCTGTAAGTTAATTGGAAAACTAAAAACTGCCAGAGTTTTAAAAGTTGTTTGTTTAGCTGCTCTAAATAAATAATACCATTAATTATAGAGAACCAGAAGATATGACTAAGATTAAAGCCAGGGACTTTTTCCTGGTAGCCTTGTAAATATTTTAAAATCAGGTTGCATAAATTCAGTTAAACTAATATTGTGTCTGCCCTGCATCAAGTACCTTGCCAGCAATTTAAGGAATATAAAGAAGTATAAGCGTAGTTATCCTTGAACTTAAAATATAGCTAGGAAGACTACATGCTAAGTCTGAGAATATTAATTAGGTAGGTTTAATAAAACAGTTCAAAGGCTGTGGAGAGAAAAGTGAGAAGAGCATTGAAGCTGGGTGTGGTGGTGCACACCTGTAATCCCAGTACTTGGGAGGTTTAGATAGGAGGATCTTAGGTTCAAGGACAGCCTCAGCAATGCAGGGAGACTCTCAACAACCTATTGAGACGCTGTTTCAAAACAAAACAAAACAAAACAAAACAAAAGGTCTGGGGATGTTCAATCCCCAGTACCCCGAGTGTGCAAACACACAACAACAACAGCAACAGCAACAACAAAAGCATTGGCATTTCAGGGCTGGAAGGAAGTGGAATATGGAACTCATCCTCTTTCATTTTATAGATGAGAAAACCAAGATCCAGAAAGATGAAGTGACTTGCCCAAGATCAGAGAATAAGTTAGCAACAAAGCTGGTACCAGAATCTGGTGTTTATTCTTTCTAGTAGAACATTTTCACTTTTAGATTTTGAGCTCTCTGCTTTTATTTCTTGAACTCCTTTTAGGATTGGGGTTATCAGAAGCATAACTTGACTCTGTAGTATAGTTAGTAATGTTCTGTGTCACTCTTGGCAGGGCTTTTGATTAAAGATGCTGTACAAGGCAGTCTACTTCCATCATGGTTATTGAGAGTCTTAAAAACATACTGAACAAGTTCTCAATTTTCAAGTGTCAGTATATTTCAAGTTTCTCAGTGTGAGAGATTGAGTCCTTCGCTTCAACCCCTTTAGCTGGGGGAGGGGGAGAGAATGAGGCTGAAATCTTTTTTTTTTTTTTGTGGTACTGGGGATTGAACCCAGGGGCCTTCTACCTCTGAGCTACACCCCCAGCCCAATTTTATTTCTTATTTTGAAACACGGTCTCGCTAGGTTGATAAGAGTCTCACTACTTGCTGAAGCTGTCCTCTAACCTGTGATCTTTCTGTCTCAGCCTCCCAAGTACTGAGATTACAGGTGTGTGCCACCATGCACGGCTTGAGGCTGAATTTTTGCAGAGGAAGAGAGAGACCCCTCAGAGATGTTACTTAAGAAGATGTGGAGTTCTGGAACTGGAAGGGACTTTGGGAGAGAATCTTATTCAGATATTGCACAGTGGTGACCAGCAGGGCAAACACTACCCAGACATGTTTGTCTTGCACGTGGTAAAATTTTTTGGGAAGTTGTTGCTAACATTAAAATAGGGAGATTTCAGGCCAGCCTCAGCAATTTAGCGAGGCCTTCCACAACTTAATGAGGACCTGTTTCAAAAATAAAAATAAAAATAAAATTGAGCTGGGTGGTATAGCTCAGAGGCAGAATGCCCTAGGCTTCAAGCCCTAATAAAACACACACACACACACACACACACACACACACACACACACTCACACACTCACACACACACTTCATATAAATATCTGCATCTTTTGTTTCTCTTGAAAATTCACATGATCTGGTAATCCTGGATCTTTGTGATAAGGATTGCCTGGAGTTGATGGGCAACTAATAGGGCACAAGCTTCCTTCCTTCCTTCCTTCCTTCCTATTGAACCCAGGAACATCAACCTTTGAGCTATACCCCGGCTTATTTTTTTTTTGTGTGTGTGTGGTACTGGGTATTGAACTCAGGGGCATTCTACCTCTGAGCTACACTCCCAGCCCTATTTTATTTTTTATTTTGAAACAGGGTCTCACCAAATTGCTGAGGACCTCACTAAATTGCTGAGGCTGGCCACAAATCTGCAATCCTCCTGTCTCAGCCTCCCAAGTACTGGGATTACAAGGCGTGCGCCACCATGCCTGGCTCAGCCCTACTTTTTAAATTTTTATTTTGAAACAGGGTCTCACTAGGTTGATTAGAGTCTTCACTACTTGCTGATGTTATCCTCAAACATCATGATTATCCTGTCTCAGTGCTGGGATAACAGGCGTGTGCTACCATGCCTAGCTATTTTGTATTTTGAAACAGGATCTCATTAAGTTGCTGAGGCCATGGCCTCCATCCCAGAATCCTCTTGTCTCCCAAGTACTGGGATTACAGACATGTACCACCATTACCTCCCCTCCAGTCTCCTACCCACCCTTACTCCCTCCCTTTCTTCCTTGTAGTAGAACGTGTGCATAGGCCCTGGGTTCAAAGGCCTGCCCCTTCTCTTATTAAAAAAAAAGGAAATTATTTTGTAACTGGGTATCAAAATTAGGAAAACAAAAGACCCAAAATGCATTTTATTTCAGAAAACCTGGAGGAATATATTTCTTCAGGAAAGCAAACTGTTAGCAAGGCGTGGTGGCCCATGCTTATAATCCCAGTACTTGGGAGGCTAAGACAGGAGGATCCGGGTTTGCGGCCAGCCTCAGCTACTTAGTGAGGCCCTCCTCAACTTAGTGAGTGAGACCCTGTTTCAAAATAAAGAATAAAAAATATGGCTGGGGGTGTAGCTTGGAGGTAGATTGCCTCTGGGTTCCACCCCCAGTACCGCAAAAAAAAAAAAGGAAAAAAAAAAGAAAAGCAAACTGTTGTATGTTGACTTGCTTAATAATTAAATATAAATATAACCTAAATGTATGTAAATGTCCACTTGGACAGCTTCCCTTGTTACTATCTCTTGGCTACTTCCTTCTACAATCCTGAAACATTCTCTCTCTTACTTGTGTTCAAGCAGTATCTGTGAGATGCTCAGAAATGTAGGATTCGTAGGGCAAATAATTTCTTCTGAAATGTCTTATCTGTGACATTTGATGACATTTGCTTGAACTGTCCTTAGCCTTTTAGCAATCTAAAGCATTCCATTTCCTACGATTTACTGACTTGGGTTGATCAGTTTAGTGGACAAATAATCTTTAAAGACCAAAGTATAGGCCCGACGAGTGTAGAGAGCAAATTTGCCTACCTGCAGTGAAACAAATTCCCTGGAAACTGGAATTTTTTTTGTGCACATTAGGCAAATACAAATTTCTTTTGGCACCCTCATCTCCATGAATATAGATTTTTTATTATTTTTTTTTGGTGTGGTACTGGATATTGAATCTCCAATCTTGCACATACCAGACAAACATTAAGTAAGCTACATCCGTACCCCATTTTATTTTACTTTGAGACAGGTTCTTGCTAAATTGCCCAGACTGGTCTGGAACTTTTGAACCTCTGCCTTGGCCTCCTGTGTTGCTGAGATTACAGGCGAGTGCCACCTTGCCTGGTTTAGAATTTTTTTGATGCTTGGATAATCACAATATAATGATGAAAATTTGTATATTTAACATGAATACTATGGTGTTAAATAATTTAGAACCCATATTCAGATTTTATTTTCTCAAAAATTTCCTTTCCAATGTAATTTAAATCCAGAATCACTGTATTTAGTTGATATTTCTCTTTAGTCTCTTTTTAGTCTGAGAGATTTTTTCAGTCTACCTTTGTTTTTCCTGACTCTGATATTTCTTAAGACCACGCCAGGAATTTTGTGGGATATCCCTCACTTTGGGTCAGTCCAATGTTTTTTCATGGCTAGATGATGTTGTATAATTTTGGGAGGCAATATTATAGAAGCAGTGTTGTATTATTTTTTAAATGTATTTTATTAGGTGGGGACAAAGTCACTCTGTCTTTTTATTGGGATTTTTTTTTCTTTACTGGGGATTGAACCCAGGGCCTTGCATTTGCTAGACAAGGGCTTTACCCCTGAGCTGCATCCTCCTCCTGGGAATGTAAATTTTGATCACTTGGTTAAGGTGGTATGTGCCAGGCTATGGACTGTAAAGTTACTTCTTTTGTTGCAAATAATCTGATGGGAGTTACTATGAAGCTATGTAAGTATTCAGTTTTTCAGTAAACTTTGATCTACTTGGTTTAGCATTCTTTGATGAGTCTTGTCTGAATCAGTTATTACTATGATGGCTCCTAAATGGGATTTTCTAGGTATAGTATTCCTTCTATATTTACTAATCGGTTTTCTGTCATTTGGAAGAATTTTTCTTTTCCTGAATTTATATGAACATAGTCTCATCATTATTTAGTGGATCATAATCTGTTTTATCTCATTTAGTCTGTACAAAAACCTTCTGAAGAAGGGACAGCTTGGTAGTTTTATAAGTGAGGAAACAAGTCCAGAGTAGTTCAGATGTTCAGGCATGGCTTTGGATTCTGTTGTCCTTAACATGTTGTAAAGATTCTACTTTGATTAATTACAAAAATATCCTTTTCTAAATACTTGCATAATTTTATAATAACAAAAAAAGTTGAGCCAAAAAAAAGTTAAAACCAATTATAATGGGTTATCCCCAACCTTTAGAGATAACATCACTGTTAATATTTTGGTGTATACAGGTTTCTCTTTTTCTCTTTGCAGTTATATTCCATATGTGTGTGTGTGTGTATTTTTTTTTTTTTGGTGGTGCTGGGGATTGAACCCAGGGGCCATTCTACTACCTCTGAGCTACACCCCCAGCCTTTTTTATTTTGAAATAGGGTTTTATTAAGTTGCAGAGGGCCTCACTGTGTTGCTGAGACTGGCTGCGAACCTGTGAGCCTCCTGTCTCAGCCTCCCAAGTAATGGGATTACAAGCATACACCACCACGCCTGGTTTATTTCATATTGTTTTGAAATCACTTTTCCATACTTAGTAGGGTACATTTTGAATATTTCCCATAAATTTATGTAATATCTCCACCAATTTTTTTGTTTGTTTTGTGGTGCAAAACAATTTTATTTTTTATTTGGAAACGGGGTCTTGCTAAATTGCTAAGGCTGGCTTTGAACCTGCGATCCTCCTGTCTCAGCCTCCCAAGTATTGAGATTACAGGCATGCGCCTGTAAAATTAGAAATTTCAGATATACAGCAAAGTTAAAGATCCACCCATATATATGGTTTATCCCTAGATTCAACAGGGACAGGTGTTCCCCTCCCCTCCCCTCCCCTCCCC
>PVJS01032866.1:0-22510 GCA_004027185.1 Glis glis | reverse complement strand
ACTCCCAGCCCTATTTTATTTTGAAACAGGGTCTTGCTAAATTGCTGAGGCTGGTCTTGAGCCTGCAATCCTCCTGTCTCAGCCTCCTGAGTACTGGAATTACAGGCCTGCACCACCACACCTGGCTGAAGTCTTCTGTTTCTATCTGAAAATATCTGGCTCCTGCTTTATTGGTAATCGTATATGCCACTCAATATGATACCAAGTTGGATTTTGAGAGAGTTATACTTATTAAATGCTGCTATTACTACTACTATTAATGATGAGGAATATCACAACTGTAATAGTATGTCCAGAAAGAATGTAATGTACTAAACTGGCTTAAGCTTTATTTAGAATATAAATTTGTGTATTCATAAGATTTCCTATATTTAAGAGCAATTAACTGATTAGGCCTTTTTGTTGGCCTAAGTTAAAAATATTTTTTCTTTTATTTGTATGTGTCTGTAAATGAAAAAAACTTCTAAGGTTACATAACCAAGCTCAGAAACAAAAAGCTAATTATATTTCAAGATGGCAAATGCTTATTGGGCGTCCTACCACTTTCCCTTCCCGGGCTCATGACAGACATTACTAATTGGTTATGGCCAGAGGCAGCCTCAGACCTTTCCTCTAAGCAGTGTTGTAGGCAGCCACAATCAGCCAGTCAGAGATGGCAAAGGGAGAAAACCAGTCCCTCATGAATAGATTGATACATGGCATCTTATCAGGCAGACATCTCTCATTGTATGTGTGTCTATAGCCAAAATGGATCCACTCTTTAAAAAATCAAGTGGAAAGAGATGAGCTCCTCTTTCTTTTTTTTTTTTTTTTGTGGTACTGGAATTGAACCCAGGGGCATTTTACCTCCAAGCTACACCCCTAGCCCCTTTTTAAAAATATTATTTTGGGTTTGGAAACAGGGTCTTGATAAGTTGCTGAGAGTCTTACTAGGTGGCTGAGGCTGTCCTTGAACCTGCCATCCTCCTGTCTCAGCCTCCCAAGTACTGGGATTACAAGGTGTGCACCAGGATGCCCAGCTGAGCCCCTCACTTATAACAAAGAAAATAGAGGGAAAAGATCCCTCAAGTGATTTTAACTTTTCTTAATCCCTTTGGACCTATAGAACCAAAGAAAGCACATTCCTATGTGAAGCAATGGGTTTTGCAAAGGGAAGTTAGCAAGGATTCAGCCTCAGGAATTCCCTCCCACAGGAAATGTGGCCTTGCAGCTGAAGGGCCCCGGCCACTCAAAGGAAGTCTGCTGCCGCTGTGTTTCCATGGGCAGGGAAGCACACCCTGACCCGGAGGGTCTCTCCTGTGCAAAGCCCAGGCTGGCCAAGAATAGAGATAAGATGAGCTTGTGGCAGCGAGGATGAAATGATTTCCCTATGTCCATACAGATGCAGTTTGAAGGAGGTCTTCTCTTCGTAATTTCTGTATTCTTGATTGTAAGTTTCACTGGCAGGTGCAATAGCAACTGAAAACAGCTATTACATTTAAGAGTTCTTTTTTGTATGCATGTGGGAGGAGTGGGATAAACCTATTTGAAAAAGCATATATATAGTATTATATATATGCTTATATATAGTATTTAACATATTTAACATATATATAGTATTTAACATATGCCAAAATATCCAATTCAAACAAACCAGCCATGTGTAGAAGTACAGAGTCTGTAAATTCCACCTCCAGGAGTCCAATGTTTTCTACTGGGGTGCAGTGATATTCCTAGTATGCTTAGCATAATGTAAACTCTCAAAGGACGCCTGTTGATTGGTTGACCTTAAAAAACTTTGAAGTTAGAGTTCAACTAAAATATCTACAACTAATCTGAGAAATATATAAGGTTTTCTACCCAAAAAAGTCAGAGAATAAGAAAAACTATTAGAATTCAAGAGGACAGGTTAAGATAATAAAGTGATCAGATACAAAATTCAATATACAAAGCGAATAGCTTTCTTAACATTAGCAGTGATCAAATAGAAAACATAATAATACTATTATTATTACTATTATTATTATTATTATTATTATTATTATTATTGCAGTACTGGGGATTGAACCCAGGGCCCCGTGCAGACAGGCAAGTTCTCTACCACTGAGCCACATCCCCAGCCCAATGGAATTCTACTCAGCAATAAAGAACAAAATTATGTCATTTGTTGGAAAATGGATGGACTCAGAGAACATTATGTTAAGTGAGATTAGCCAGTCACAGAAAGTGAAGGGTCACATGTTTTCTCTCATATGGGGAAGCTGGGGAGTAATCCGGATACAAGAGGGATTTTAGATAATGGAGGAGAAACCCCAGTGGAGTGATAGAAGGGGTGTAGGGGAAGGTGGTGGTGGGAAGGAGGGAGAATTAATGAATGAAACACTTCTATTGATGGATGTTATGTACATATGTGGAATTACCAATGCCAATAT
This sequence comes from Glis glis, assembly GCA_004027185.1. Taxonomy (NCBI): domain Eukaryota; kingdom Metazoa; phylum Chordata; class Mammalia; order Rodentia; family Gliridae; genus Glis; species Glis glis. The sequence continues at coordinate 20,099 of PVJS01032866.1, read as the reverse complement.
CAACATCATGTATGGGGAAGGGGAGGGAGTGGGAAGGGTGACAGAGTGGGAGCGGGGCTTACTAAGTGCTATGTGTATGTATGTCACTATCAATATGAACTACATTATGATGTGAGACTACACTGCACCAATAAAAGTATATAAAAAAGAAAACAGAATAATAACAGGGATAACATTCACAATAGCAATGAAACACATTTACAAAAGGGTTTTGAAAAAACCTATATAAATGAAATTCTATTCCATATTTTCAACAGAAAGATCTAACATTGTAAAGTTGTTGACAAGTTGGTTTTCAAATACATGTGGAAGAAAGAAATGATTAACAATTTAATTTTTTAAAAAAGAGAATAATGATGAGATCTGATCTAATTATCAGAACATAGTATAAAGCAATAAAAGTAGCATATTTTGGCATAGACACAGGCAAACATATCAACAGGAAAAATAATAAAACAGCCCATAAATATACAGCAGTATAGCTTATAATAAAAGAGTCATCTCAAATAGCAAAAATATTGTAGACTTCTCAACTAATTGCAATGACAATTGGATAACCTTTTGAGGGAGAGAATTAAATTCACAGTTCACATCATAAACAAAAAATATATCAGAGACATTAAGGAAAATAACTGTTAACAACAAGCTGCATGCAGTATGTGTAATCCCGGGTACCCAAGAGGCTGAAGCAGGAGAATTGCAAGTTTGAGGCCAACCTGAGCAACTTGGTAAGACACTGTCTCAAAATAATAATTGAAAAGATCTGGGGATATAGTTCAGTGACAGAGCACTTGCCTAGCATGCACGGGATCACATTCCAAAAAAGAAAAAGAAAAAAGACCCTCAAATAAAATTATTAAAGTATTTGAAGAAAAGTACAAAGGGCAATTTATAACTCTAGGGCTGAGGAAAGCTTTCTTAAGTAATACATAAAACCCATAAATCATATGAGAAAGTATTTATAAATTGTGCCTCAAATTTTTTTCTATAAGACAACCTTAAAATGAATTAAATGATAAGATACAGACTAGGAGAAATATTTACAACATACATAAAAGATTCACAATATATAAAGAGTGCCTCCATAGGAATAAACAAAACACCAAGGGCCAAGTAAAAAGTAGAAAAAAGGTGGGAAGGACCACTAAGAGAAGAAATACATATGACCAAAACATATATAAAATAGGCATTCTTTACCAAAATCTAAAGTAAGGCTAATCTTTGATTTGCAATCTACTTCTAGGAATCTGTCCTACTCATTAGCACTAAGACATATTTACAATGATATTCTCTGTTTATAATCACAATAAGTAGAAACAAACTAAATACCATTAACAAAGAAGAGAGTAAATAAATTACAGAATATTCCATTACTATAACCTAAGCAAAAAGAAGTTACAACATAATAGAATCATATGTAAATATACAGGACCCGTATCTGTATAAATATTTGGTATCCATTTATTTTTTACACCATTGTTTTTGTGTGGATTGACTTTTTCAGAAAATAAAAATTTTATTTATTCAAGGTACCACATGATATTTTAAATATTTAGTTCACATACACAGAGCAAAATGGTTACAACAGTCAAGCACATTAACATATACACATCTTCACATAGTTATTTTGTGTCTGATGAGAAGATCTGAAATCTACTCTCTTTAGTTGTTGAGGATGAATAAGTCCAGAGACATCATGGATGGACTCTTTAACTGTGAGAAAACATTCATGTATTTCTTGTTTATACAAAACAAAATCAAAGAGAGGAATATATTCAGGGAAGGCCAGGCATGGTGGCCTCACATGATAGAAAACTGCTTCAGGGCTGGTGGGAGAATCACATGTCTGTTGTTGACTCGCTTTGGGCCTTTCTGTACTAACATATTCTCCTGACCTTGGGCCTTGCTGCCAATTTTTCTTTTCTAGGGGATGTTGAGATGGACATAGAAGGAAATTTTTTAAGAATATTCAGATCCCTGTTATGCAAAAGTTGTACTGTTAAAAGGAGTCTTAGATATGATCTAACCCAACTCCTGTACCTCACGTGGAATCCTGATTTCTGAGATGGCCAGGAAACTTTAATGGGAATCTCATATTTCTCATACTTGAGTCACATCCCCTCACCCAGAAACCTGGAAATACTTTACCTCTGAAAATCCAAATTGGACGGTACTACTTCCCTAATTTTTAAGCCAACAATAGAACAAAGCAAAGGCCATTTCAATAAAAAAAAAAAGGATTCAAAAATAAAAATTTTTCAGCAAATACTATGCTGCCATCTGATGACCCCCACACACACAAAAAATGTTTTCCAGTGTTACTTCAGTTCTCTATTTTAGGCCTTTGTAGTCTACAAATTATGCAGTATTTCCTTGTATCAACTCTACACAGCTCTTCAGTGATTGGTTTATCTCCATAGTCAAATAACTATATAAGGGTGGTGTTGGTAATGCTGACGTACTTTAGCACTACCAACTAGTCAGTTCCTATATGTCCCAAGAACCTTTCAAGAAACTCTATGGTCTCCTTAGATACTGGCAAAGAAAGGCCAGAAATTCCTCCTTCCATTATGGTGACTTTAGTTCTTATAAAATACACTGCTTTGGCAATAACATGCCAAATACCTAATGCTCAGCGCCTGATTTGCATCTGGCTAAACTACTTCTGTGTACTTAGATATGTGTCCCTATAAAGAGACCACCTCCCCTGTTTTAGAACTCCACTGTCCTTTAGCCTGTTCTGGAATGGACTGCTGCTCTGTCTATGAGTTCAAAGAGGCTATCGTAACACCCTCCTGGGCTCTAGCATGTCTGTTATTTGGTCTTTAGCTAACAGATTCACATGGTGCAAAGGCCACTGGTAAGCTGTGACTCTTCTTTCTGTAGCTCCAAGCTGGTTGCCCCTGCGGGCCTGTGTTCCATTCTTTTAACTGGGCTTAGCAAGCTATGTAAGTCCCCACTAAAGCCCAGGCCCCTTGAGACACGAGGAAGATAGAAGAATGACTACTCCAAGGTCTCTCATCATCCAGATATCTGCAAAGGCCACATGAGAAGGAGAACCTTGGACTCTCAGATTCAAGGACAGTGTAATTAAACTTTCAATTTCTAAAATTTCATGTGAAAATGGAAGTCATTATGCTAGCAATGATTTGTTCCTCTCTAAGTTCTTTAATGTTGTATTATCTTCATAGGTTTATGATGGAAGGAAGCAATCCTGTTGGCTGTCCATGAATGAGGGATCCGAGTATAGCTGAAGAAGTCAGAGCTAAGACTCAGCATCACCTGCCATCCTGAGTCTTGGTTGTTTGATGTGGGGGCTGTTGAGCCTATGGAAATACACCTTCTGTTTATGCTTGCAAATGTTCTTTTTATCTCTAGATAAAAGTGTGCAGGGGAAGTTGCCAAAATTAGTCCACCTTTTGGGCCCAGGCCATGGCTGAACTTAGATGTAAAAGAGATCAAAGGCTTTCCATTCTGATCCAAATAGCTGTGGCCCAGTGGTGTAGCTGGTGGCTGTCTGAAATGGCTGTGTACTTTCTGAATTGGAACATCTCAGCAACATCTTCTAGGCTGCAAGGCATGAAAGGAGGCACCATGCATGTCTGCTTTTGAAATGACAACGTGGCTCCCAGGGTTCGACAGAGAATGCTTGTTTGGATTTTGGAATATAATCTATAAACTCCCAGGCCCTACCCAAAGCAGCCTCAGGGTGTCTCTGATGGACAGTTTCTCTCCTCTCTCCAATAAAAGCGGAGTTCATTTTGTCCACCGGTGCTTCCTTTAGGTGAAGCCAAGCTGTCGAAGATTCTTCTTTTTAAGATGGAAGCAACTCCCACATCTCCCATTTTTTAATATTGCTTTCAGGTTCCAAGCTTTGCAGAGGCTCAGACTGGCGGCCCTGGGGGAGGCGGGAGTAGACAGAGGACCCTCAGCCTCTGCGCATGAATGGGGTCACCAAATCATTTACTCTCCAGGTCAAAACAGTCTGTAAGTGAAAGGGCACTTTTAGTAATTAAACCTGGACAACTGGACTAACCTGAGCTTGCCCTGGCAAACTAGGGTTTACACCACCCTGTGCATCGGAGGTTAGGTGATTTCTGGTATCTAGATCTCAAGTCTCTTACTTCTTTTTTTGCACAAGATCAGGCATTTTCCTGTGTGTGTGTGTGTGTGTGTGTGTGTGTGTGTGTGTGCATGTGGTATTGGGGATTGAACCCAGGGGCATTCTACTTCCGAGCTATACCCCCAGCCCTATTTTATTTTATTATTTTTTAAATTAATTAATTTTCTTTTCAATAGTGGGGATTGAACCCAGGGGCATTCTACCTCCAAGATACATCCCCAGCCCTATTTTTTAATTCTTTTTATTTTTGAAACAGGGTCTCACGAAGTTGCAGAGGGCCTCATTAAGTAGCTGAGGCTGGCTGAGAACCCGGATCCTCCGGTCTCAGCCTCCCAAGTACTGGGATTACAAGCATGCACCACAACACCCGGCTCCTACTTTATTTTTATTTTGAAACAGGATCTTGCTAGGTTGATGAGAATCTCACTACTTGCTGAGGCTATCCTTGAACCTGCAATCCTCCTGTCTCAACCTCCCAAGTACTGGGATTACAGATGTGAGCCACTGTGCCCGGCTAAGATCGGGCATTTTGTAGGCATTCCCTGAGATTATTACAGATGTTCATTTTTCGGCTCCTGACAGCAAACCTAGCAATAAGAAAAAAAATTGGATAAAAAAATTTTCGTACAACTCAGAACACAGCCCCCTTGTTAAATAATATAGCTCCAGAATAGATTTTGTTGCAAAGAAAATGTTCTGTACAAATTCTTTAAAGAAGTCTTTCAAATGGACTTTTTTTTTAGGATGCCACCACCCACTATTTACAAAGAAAGTCTTGAAGGGGGAGCAGCAACCCCTCAGGCCATTTCGACCAAAGAGATGTACATTCAGTACCCAGGAGACAAACACGCTGTTGTAACTACACCCAACTATTTTTTTGTGCCTAGCATATTTTTGCCTTCGAACTGCAGCCGTATTGCCGTGTTTCCTTTCTGTTTGTTTTACCACTTCCCTTCTAAATATTTTGCATCATCCTGGAGATGTTCCCAAGTCGCAGTCTGTTTGCTGGAGGGCCGCATTCCTCTGATTTGGGGCATTAAGTTGTTGCCATGGCAGGAGCTGTTTACCACGGGGAACACCACAGGATGGGCACTTCCAATGGCCTTTCCTCCTCTCCTCCACATGCTCAGATATTCTGAGACAGCAGCCCAGCTATGGCTTTCTCTAATTGTAAACTACATTCCTGGGGTGTGAACTTTACTTTGCTCTGCTTTCAAGATAGGGAAATATTTGGCTCTGTTTATTTCTTTCAAACTGGGCAGTGCCCTCTTGACTGTTATGACTAATCCACTTGTCAGGGCTGGGATCTCTTAACAGTCCTTTCCTCCAGGTAAATCACATCGCTCAAACGTGCGCAGCAAAAATACTGCAGAGGTTAAAGGGTGACCTCGTGATTGTCAAAGCCTGTCCACTTGACAGAGGCCTCTGTCGACCGTGAGGATTTTTTCCCAAGAGGAGAAAAGCTTAGTCAGAACATGGCAGGTCTCACCCCCTTGCATTCCGGCAGAGGAACCCGCTTGGGGAGCGATAAGAGCTGTGGGCTCACACCCTGATGATGCCTACCTTTTTATTTGTTAAACGTGGAAATTGACTTCATCCAATTAGTAAGAGCAGGAAACAGTTTTTGTTTTCTCTTTGTAGGAAAACATGAAGTAACAGTTTTATCTTAATTTGTCAGGCATTGCCCAAGAGACTACAGCCATGTGGGCTGGTGGCCAAAAAATTGCTCTAAGGCCCTAGTATTAACACCCAGATATAAAAAGAATGCTAATTGGTTTTCCAGCTGAAAAATAATAAGCAACACGGTGCCAAAAATGCTGTATGCCGTGGAAACCCCAAGTTTATACAATAGGCCGATTGCAATCTGGGGGCTCCATTTGTACTCGGAGCGAGAGCTAAACAAAGGGAGGTGTTTCGCTCCTCTGCCTTTGTAGAAAGCCCCTGCTCCAGATCTCAGCCTGGTCTTGTACCAGGCTTCCCACAGTCTTCCTGCCAAATCTCCAAGTTTTTTCCTGGCTGCCATTCAGGAAAGTACAGCTTCGTCCGCAGCATGGAAAGTTAAAAAGGCCTTGCTTGGATACGCTGAAATAGATACAAACACTGCTTGACGTATGGAGGGGCTGGTTTTGCACCAGCTGCTGCTGCTGGAATGCTAAGGAAAAAGAATGTGAGATTTGAAAAGTCATTTTGGTTAGGTGACTGAGATAGTAGCTGAAAGGGAAAAAAATACTTGAAAAACATTTTTTCAGCCGGGTGTGGTAGCGCATGCCTGTAATCCTAGTACTTGGGAGGCTGAGACAGAAGGATCGCAGGTTCAAGACCAGCCCTAGCAAGTAGTGAGACTCATCAACCTAGCAAGACCCTGTTTCAAAATAAAAATAAAATAGGGCGGGGGGGGGGGCGTGAAACTCAGAGGTAGAATGCTCTCGGGTTCAATCCCTAGTACCAAAAAATAACAAATAAAAAATAAAAAATAAAAAAAGCAAATTTAGCACTGTCCATCTTAACCCACCTGTTTGCTGATGCTACATGTTACATAACCTCCAGGATACAGAGCAGGTGGGATGGACTGGGTTGGCTTGGGCCATCTCTAAAAAGTCTGGGTTTGGCATCTGCAGACGATATTGGCTCGCTACTGAATGTCACTGTGAAGGTCACTGGTAGTGAGCTGGTGAGAGTGGACTCTGGAGCCGCTGGGCTGGCATGAGCCCAGGCTGGTGCTCTGCCACGTATTCACTGGTCAACAGCTTTGCTGATGGCTTCCCACCATGACTCTGGTCCTATCTCACCGGCAGGAATGAGCCTGGACTGAAAGTATCTCATAACAACTTTATTATTATTCTTGATGATTTTTTTCTTTTTGGTACTGGGGATTGAACCCAGGGACATTCTACCTCTGTGCTATACTCATAGTCCTTCTTATTTTTTTTTTAATTCAGAAATAGGGTTTCACTAGGTTGCTGAGAGTCTTGCTAAGTTGCTGAGGCTGGCCTCGAGCCTTCCATCCTCCTGTCTCAGCCTCCTAAGTACTGAAATTACAGGCATCGCCACTACACTCAGGATTCATGATTTTTAATTGTGGGTAATACTAAAATGCATGAACTAGCTTGACACCAATAATGTCCATTGACTATGGCCATTATTCAAGTCATTTATGTAAAGATGCCACTAGGTTAAAAAGATTTTTAAAAACTACTTTGATAAAAGAAGTAAAACATACTCTCAAAACAATCAACTTCTGTTCATTCTCCACCTAATTTGTGGAGCCTTTCAGACCTGTCCATCACCCCTCCATCACCACTTCTCTGAAGCAATGACAACTGCTCTTATCATTTTTACAAAACAAGGTACACAGGTAGAGGGTTCACAAGTCAGGTGGGAATGGAATTCGTCCAACTAGGTTAAATTAAGGAGAATGTGTTGTAAACTTGGAGTCCACCAAGAGGGCCCTGCATGATGTCAACTGGAAAACTTTGTTTCGGTCACCATTCTCACTGCTGTGAACCAATAAACTTGATCACACAACTTAGAGGAAGGAAGATTTATTTGCTCACAGTTTTGGAGATTTCAGGGTTCAGTCCATGTTAGGCCAAGTGTGAAGAACTCAGGGCACGGTGTGGGAAGCAGAGAGAGGGTGAGCAAGGCTCTGCTCTCACATCATAGAGGTTGGAGGCAAGAGAGCAAGCAAGGGGCTTCAAAGACACAAGCACAGTCCCTAAGGCCACACCCCCAGGGATCCACCTTTTCCAGCACACCCCATCTGCCTACGTTACCACCAGCAAATCCATCACAACCCTCATGACTTAATTATATAAACTCTGAACATTAATATCAATACATGAGCTCTTCAGGGGACATTCTTTATCTAACCATAACACAGCCAGAAGCGGAGCAGCTCCTTCTGACTCTGAGGATCATATAATAACCCTCTGACTCTTTCCCAGGAATATCCACTTTCGTTCTTCCCTTTTCTCCCTGCCAAATTTCCCTGCTTTATCATTTCAGATTTTTTTTTTGACTATCAGATTTTCAGTTCAACTATCCCCACATAACTGAAGTAGGCTTAGGACCTTAATTCCACATTTCAAGGGCTTTGACCATCTCATCTTGTGTTGGATATCCAGCCGTCCATTTAATCAGGGTAGTTGGCAAGGCAGGGCAGTGTGGTAAAAACAGCTGCCTAAGTCCACTCCCAGTGCAGCCTGAACATGAAGGCATTTCACAGAAGGGAGATAGGAGTAGGCAGGCACTGGAGAAGAAGATATCTATGACCTGCAGAGTTGTGATATTAACCCAAGGAAAGTTTCTTAAGGACAAGGGATATATTTCACTTTACCTACTTCCATCACTGTGTTTAGCACAGAGTCATTCAATTACCATGGTGATTCTTAACCTTGATTGTATATTAGCATCATCTGATAAATTTTAAAAGCACGTCAGTATCTAGTCCTTCCCCCTTGTCATCACCACTGGAGACTCTGATTTCATTGATTGGGACAAGGGTGACCTAGACAGCAGACATCCAGAGCTTGCCAGAGAGCAGTCTCATTCTTTCTGAGGTCAGGGCCATCGAGAATGTTACTGCTAAAGGTGAAGAAGTGATTACCCTTGTAACTGAATGCATGCTGGAGATTGAAGAGCTATGAAATAGTTTAAAATGCCTGCTTGGCCTTTGTAGTAGGATAGCTACAGATTGCATTTATGTTGCTTGAGGTGGGGTCCATACTAGTACTATTAATAACTTGAGAAAGAGACATTAAAGTATTCAAATCTTATTTTTTGTTTTTTTTTTTTGCTATTGCTGTAACTGAGTTCATTAAATGTGGGAGTCAACAGCATTTATGCAAGGCTTTTCTTTGATTCCACAATCAATCAATACATCTTCACATGATTGTCCTGTTCTTGGATTCATTGAAACCAGGGTCTTGTCTGACTAGGAACATTCAAGAATTAACAGTAAATTCTGAACCCATGACAATTCTGAGTGCCACTTGGATGATAATTATTTTAGTTTTTAGTGGTAACTCTAAAGTCGGCATTTGATAACTCTGAACTGAGTCAAGCATGCTTTGAGAATGGCAAGGAGCTAATTCACTGTAGCACAAGACGGAGATGTTCCTTCAGTGTATTCTTTATGGTACCTCTGTGGTCACCAAGGTTTGCTCTCGGTGTTAGAGCCAACAGATGACCTCCACTAGTTCCTTGGTGGAGCAGTTTCTGGAGTTCTTCAATAGGGTAAGTGAAACCAAGGACATATTTCAAATTTTCTTTTTTTTTTTTGTGGTACTGGGGATGGAACCCAGGGGCATTCTACCTCCGAGCTACACCCCCAGCCCTATATTTTATTCTTTATTTTGAAACAGGGTCTCACTAAGTTGCAGAGCACCTCACTAAGTAGCTGAGGCTGGCTGTGAACCTGGATCCTCTGGTCTCAACCTCCCAAGTACTGGGATTACAAGCGTGTGCCACCATGCCCAGCATGTTTCAAATTTTCAAGTGAGTTGGCTCAACGGCTGGTTGCTGAGGGAAAGAAAGACACTGCATTTTTTGCCTGCCTCTGAGACCACCTTGAGATATTTGTTAATAATCTCTAAAGTCAAACCACCCTCATCTTGTGAATACATTGGGCACTAAATTTTGTACAGAATGCAAATCATGCACATCATGGGCTTTTACATCTCCTACCCCAACTTCCTGAGGAGTTATTTTGCTGATTCACCTGCAGCACTCTACAGAAGGCCTAATAACTTTGACTGCTTTGGCAAAGGGTCTTGAGAGAGAATAGTGTGGCAACATCTTTACCAATTTTGGACACAACAGAACCAGATTCAATTTCCTTTTCCTATTACAGTAGAGATCATTTCAGTATTGACACTCTGTTATCCCAGAACAACTTATCCTCAACTTTCTAGATGTGAAGATCCCTTCTTGTATATACCACCATGGGTCCAATCAACAGCCAAGATCAATAATGTGAATCTTGATGCTATTAAGTGTGTGTGTGTGTGTGTGTGTGTGTGTGTGTGTGTGTGTGTAGGTATGTGTCATACTGGGGATTGAACCCAGAGGCATTCTACCTTTGAGCTATATCCCCAGCCCTTTTTTATTTTTTGTTTTGAAACAGAGTCTAGCTAGGTTGCTGAGAGTCCCACTACACTGCTAAGGTTCTCCTTGAACCTGCGATCCTCCTGTTTCCACTTCCCAAGTACTGGGATTACAGGTGTGCACCACCTGTATGCAGAGATACCATCCTTGCAGGCCAGACTGGGATTGGAATGGTGGCATTGGCTGACAGTATTCTGGAGTATGCCATTCCTCTGTAGCAGACCCTGGTGACAATCTTGCCAAAAATAAATAAATAAATAAATAAAATTTAAAAAGTTGTGCTTGTTTGATGGGCCCAGCAGTTTAAAAACAAAAACAAAAACAAAACAAAATAGTCATGTCCTTATGTGTCTCATTTAGAAAGGCTGATTCTATGACCTTCATATATGCCAAAGTGGATCCTAAGTCAAATTCCCCATAAAGGAATGATAAACTCCTGCTGTGAGCCGGGCGTGGTGGCACATGCTTGTAATCACAATACTTGGGAGGCTGAGACTGGAGGATCCGGGTTAGCGGTCAGCCTAAGCTACTTAGTGAGGACCTCCGCAACTTAGTAAGACCCTGTTTCAAAATAAAGAATAAAAAAAATAGGGCTGGGGTTGTAGATTGGAGGTAGAATGCCCCTGGGTTCCATCCCCAGTTCTGAAAAAAAAAAAAATAACTCCTGCTGTGACATTATTCCTATGTACATGATGGAAGTCCTTGGAGTTGTCAAGCACACAGATGGCATAATTCTGTACAAATTTTTCTAGTTCTGTATTAAAATTATAAATCTGAAAACTTTGACCATATCTGATGTGAACTATACTTCTCTTATCCTACCAGACTTTCAGGTCTGTTCATGAGGCACAAACAAAATAGCTGAATGAAAATCCATTGTGGGATCCATAAACATTCAGAATAACATACTTTCTCATGTAAAGACTTTTGATTTTGTTGCCCCAGCTATGAAATCCCATCATTTGCTCCCAGGGAGCAAATTTCCTGGCAAACTTTCAATGTGCCCTAAGCACTGAGCTTTAGATGTAGGGTCTACTAAGGTACTAAGGTGGAGATTGTCCTCAATTGCTTTCTAGCATCTCTTGTTATCCAGCTTAACTTTGAAGAGACACTCCTTCTCAAAGCTCACTTTTTAGTTTAAAAACTAATTTCTGAGTTACCTACTTTATGATGCACTTCTCTCATGAGTTGAAGATAAAAGTACTGAATATGATCCTGAATCTCAGAAAACTTTCGTCTTGTGGAGAAGTAAACATATGGCAACCGTGCTATCTGCTAAGGACTCTATCTAGAGTGTTGTGGGGGAAATGGACACCTAACCTGTCCTGGATATAGTAAAACAGTCTGGGGTGGGATGGTGTGATGTTAGGGAAGGTGTCTGCAGGAGATGACCCTGAGTCTTGCTGGGCAAGCAAAAGAGAGACTGCTTGAAGATATGGAGATGGAGAAAAAAGGAAGACAAAGTCACAGGCATAAAGCCAGGGGAGTAGTGGGCGTTGCAGAAGAGGCAAATGTTCTGTGTTACTGGAATGTAAGGTCCATGGGGAGGCGAGTGGAAGACAAGGAGTGACCCTAGGAGTAGCGCCTAGATGAAGTCAGGCATTACGTGACATTGATGTTAAGGATGCTGGAGTTTTCCTTAAGAAGTATGGAGACATTAAAGAATTGTAGTGATTGGATTTTCCTGTGACCCAGATTATTCTAGCAATAGGAGGAATAGAGGTGGATGGAGAGTCTGAAGGTGAGGAGACCTATCTGAAGGCTATTGCAATTGTCCAAGGCTGACTGATGAGCGTCTGGCCTCATCAGTGCCATAGAGAAGAGAGGGGTGGGCCAGTAGGAATTTGAAAAGGTACAATTGACGGGACTTGTGCTTAAGTAGATTTAGTGGAAAAAAGACAAAAGCACAAACAGGCCTTGTCAGTGCAGTATTCATTGCTGTGAAGACCGTCTGTTCCAACCACGTCTAAATTCACAGCAGATCTATATGAAGGAAAACAAAGAACAGCAACTATAACCAGCAAGTGCGACCACTGAACTAGTAAGCCCATGGCGCGCGTATCAGTCACCCTTTGCTGTGTCACCTGCTTGCTGAGGTCCATGTTTGAAGTTATCCCTAAGTTCATTTTTAATTTTTATCATGAAAACTCCTTTCAGTGGGCATGGTGGCACATGCCTGTAATGCAAGTACCTGGGAGGCTGAGACAGGAAGATTGCAGGTTTGAGGACAGCCTCAGCAACTTAGTGAGATTCTCAGCAATTTAGCGATAGCTTATTTCAAAAATAATAAAAGTAAAAAGGCTGGGGGTGTAGCTCACAGGTCAAATGCCCTTGGGTTCAATTCCCAGTACCAAACAAAATAAACAAACAAAAAAAGAAAATCCTGTCTAAAAACTACTGGAAATGCCCCAATCTATTTTTCATGTATAGAGCTGTACGATTATTCTTCATATACTTCTCCTTCCATAGGTAATTTGTTCTTTTTCTGACTCATAAATCATGCCTTTTTAAGGATCATCTCTATCACAAAGACTCTTATTAATAAGCTATTGGCAGCCAGCATAATTTTACCTAACAAAAATTTGTCATTTTGTCTGTAGCTCGTCAATAAATTCAAACTAATATTAAAATATTATTTTAGAGCCGGGCGTGGTGGCGCACGCTTGTAATCCCAGTACTTTGGGAGGCAGAGACCTGAGGATCCGGGTTCACGGCCAGCCTCAGCTCCAGCACGAGCTCGCGCGCGGGTTCTCTCTCTCTCTCTCTCTCTCTTTCTCTCTCTCCCTGTCTCTCTCTCTCTCTCTACTTAGTGAGGCCCTCCGCAACTTCGTGAGACCCGGTTTCAAAATAAAGTATAAAAAAATAGGGCCGGGGGCGTAGCGCGGAGGTAGAACGCCCCTGGGTTCAATCCCCGGTACTGCAAAAAAAAAAATTATTTTAGTTTCTACATTGCCATCTTACCTTTAATGATTTTTTCCCTCATCCTGCAAGAACACAGATCCACATGCGGTGAAGAAGCTGTCAGTGAGCTGTCCGCTGTTCTTTGGTTGAGACCTGGAGGGTTTCTATGCTCAGAGTAAGCAGCTCTGGAGTATAGGACAGAAGACAGGCAGGAAAAATGAGGTTTGCTCCAAGGACTGTCTGTGGAGAAGCTGAGTCAATTTCAAGTCATACCTCTTATGAATTGGATGGTAACCGTGACTTTTGACCCCCGTGCTAACTCCCCAATTGACGATGTCTACAGAAACGCACCAATAATCCTGCAAAGGACTATGGCTTCTCACTCATTTATGGAGGAGTCAGATTTTACATGACTTCAACGTAGCTCTGAACACGAGTATAAGAGGAAAAAAAAGGCTGCTGCACACCAGAGGGGCTGAAGGGAAGCTCACAGGCTAAGCCTATGCCTGTATACTGCATTTTCCTGCCTCAAATCTAACATATCTTACACATACCTCTTAACCAGCTCAGTTATCTGTTTTCCAAGCCCAGAAAAAGATTAGAAGTGAATTAGAGGCAGGCATTCTGGTGGCAGCAGACAGATTTGAAAACTGACAACTTGATAGCAAAAAAAAGTATAAAAATAGACTGTCGATGCTGACTTGTGCTCTGCATTATAGCATGATGCAAGAAAAGATAAAGTCACAGACGACTCTTATCAAAGAAGATTAAATTATGACTTGCCTCTTTTATTTAAAACACAGTTATTTTTTCCCAGGAAGATTACCATCGAAATTTGTTAGAATAAATAGAGCTAAGGAGTTCGAAGATATTCATTGCTTGGAAAATATGTACCATAGGAAAGTGTTTCCTGTCTCCTATAGTTTCTGACACTAGGCCTTGCAGAGAATCACAGAGACCCTGGAAATGAGTGTCTCTGTTACCTGCACTCTCAGAACTGAACATCTTGCTTTCCAGTTGCTGCTTGGTTTCCTCTCTCATCTGTTAGCTTCATCTTTTTTATCTTCTGTGCTGATGGTTGAGAACCTAATTATTTTTCAAATGGTCTAAACGGTATGGGGAATCATTACCAGTTTTCCCTTTCTAACTAGTTTTAAATCTTTTACTATGGGTTGGATCTGGAGTCCCCCAAAGGCACCTGGGCTGGACATTTGGTTCCCAGTGCAGCAAGGTTCATCTGTAGATTGGTCCACTGATAGGTTCAGAGAGGGTGGAATTATTGGGAGGTGGTAGAAACTTGAGGGATGGGGCCTACTAAAGGAAAAGGTCCCTGGGGCACACTCTTGAAGGATATATCTTGTCCCCAGCCTCTCTCTCTGATTCCTTTCTGTCTCTCTCTCTGATTCCTGGCCACCATGAGGTGAGTACCTTCGCTTTGTCATGCCCTTTCTATGATGTTCTGCCTCACCCCAGGCCTAGAAACAAGCCAGCTGACCATGAACTGAACCTCTGAAATGATGAGCCTAAATAAATCTTTCCCCCTCTAAGTTGGTTTTCTCAGGTACTTTATCACAGCAACAGAAGGCTGACTAGCACACCTTTGCAATATTTAATTGGTATGAATGAATATTTGTTATAAAACCAAAGAACAAAAAATAAACAAAACATTCCAAAACATTTACACCCCGAAGGTAAAATACTGTAAGGAAGTCAAGAGATTTGGATTTAACACATTACAATAATTAATAATAACTTGGCAAACTATCTTTATCACCATGGATAAAGCCTCATTTTAGTACTCAAGTATATGAAAGAGCAATCCCCCCAAATTACTATAAATTTTATCACCTAACTTTTGCAGTCAATGTTTTTACTATAAATATTGTAGTTGAGCCTGGCATGGTAGTGCACACCTGTAATCCCAGTACTTGGGAGGCTAAGAGAGGAGGATCACAGGTTTGAGGCCAGCCTCAACAATTTAGCGAGACTCTCAGAAACTTAGCAAGACCCTGTTCCAAAATAAAAAGGGTTGGGCGTGTTACTCAGAGACAGAATGTCCCTGGGTTCAATCCCCAGTAGCACCACTAAATAAATAAATATCAAAGTTGAATTTTAAGTTAAAATTAATCTATCAATGTACTCAGAAGTCATAATTCTATAGTAACAAAAGGCTTGACTTAAAGATTCAAATATGTTGTTAGAAATGGCTTCATTGTCATGCAAGGAACATTTGTATGTATAACTCTTGTGATGGCAATGCCTGCAGCAGAAACGGTCATGATGAATTTCTATGGGTATCACACTCTTATTGAGTATCTACTTAAAAGTCTGGAGCCGGGCGTGGTGGCGCACGCTTGTAATCCCAGTACTTTGGGAGGCGGAGACCGGAGGATCCAGGTTCACGGCCAGACTCAGCACGCACGCTCTCTCTCTCTCTCTCTCTCTCTCTCTCTCTTGCTCTCCCTCTCACTCTCCCTCTCTCTCCCTCCCTCCCTCTACCTAGTGAGGCCCTCCGCAACTTTGTGAGACCTGGTTTCAAAATAAAGTATAAAAAAATAGGCCCGGGGGTGTAGTGCGGAGGTAGAACACCCCTGGGTTCAATCCCCGGTACCGCAAAAAAAAAAAAAAAAGTCTGGGAAAAAAATCTCTTCACTGATAGTCCATCCGCTTCCATATTTGGAGGTTTTACCCACTGTATCAAAATACTGTGAGAAAGCCATGTAAGAGGAAAGATAACTGCAGTCAGTTGTTGGTTATTCCCAAGTGACAGACCTGATGCCTTCTGAAAGCTTTATCCAGATGAATTTCTTACGCTAATCCAGAGCTGCTTAACCTCAGCACTATTCATATGTTGATCTGAAAACTTTTGTGTTGTAGAAGTCTATCTTGTGCATTCTAGGATAATTAGCAACATTCTTGGCTTTTAACCATAGATGCCAGCACCATCTCCTAGTGTTGACAACCAAACTGTCTCCTAACAATCCCAAATGGATGTGGAAGAAGAGGTGGAGAGGAGGGAGGGGAGGAGATTAACCCCAGTTGAGATTCCCTCTCCTCATGTTAAATGTTATTACTGGAATGCTCTTGAGACATAATATCCCAGAAAAGTTTTTGCTGTCACTGAGATAGCAAAAGCAGGACATTGTTTCTTAACTCATTTTCTTAGGTATTCTACTTGATTCTAACTTCATTACCTATAAAATATCCTGGTACATTGGATATCCTGGCCCACGAACAATAGTTGTATATTTCATATCTCTTCACAGAACATGCACTTCTCTTATCTCATTTTCTTTTCTCTTAAGACTTAAGCCTTTTTGCCACTGGTCTGTGCCTAATTTATGTGCATTTACATATGTTGTGCCCAGCTCAACTACAATATTTGTAGTAGAAATATTGACTGCAAAAGTCAGGTGATATAATTTATGGTAATTTGGGGGGTTGCTCTTTAATATACCTGAGTATTAGAATGAGGCTTTATCCATTATGATAGATAGTTTGTCAAGTGTTTATTAATTGTTATAAAATGTTAAATTCAAGTCTCTTGACTTCCTTTCCTGTGCATCTTGGTTTAATCAGTCCCTGAGTATGCCTGTTCTCCTGGCATGATTAATAATAGAACACATGGTCAGTTTCAAAAATGTCCTGATTTGAATAATAAATCATGTTCATCCTTTTATGCCACTCTGGAACAAAGGATATACTCCTTTTAAGTTTGGTTAAGAAAATGTGTGACAAAAATTCAGCTGAAAATGGAATAAATGAGAGTTGCATTTATTTCTTTCCTCCCCCATTTCCCTAATCCATTAACTCAAAGAAAAAAAATCACTTAGAATGGAAGGGTTCTGGTCAACAGACTGGAGGTTTGAACATGTTCCTGAAAGGCTAAAGCAGCTGAGTACTCTTTGGTAGATGAACCAGATGGAGCTGGCAGCATCCACAACTTGTGATAGAGAAAGTTACCCCAGGACTGTTGCCCTTCATTTTGACATAACTCTGTAGAGTTTCCATATCTTCCTGGCAGCAGCTCTGCCAAACAGAATTTAGAATAGTTTAATTAATTGAAGGGCTACCTATGGAACAGCTATTTGAATTGCAACTCACCAAATGAATAATTAACCTTAGTTTAAAGTCACTCCCTCCATTCCCTAGCTATATAAGATAACTGATCTCTAAAGAAATTGAACAACCTTCTCAAGGAGTGCTGTGACTTCTAATACAGGTTTTGCACTCCAGAACAAAATTGCAGCATGATAAAACACCCAATTTGTATCCCTTTCTTCTCCCCTTCTTCCTAAAGTAATGGGGAAATGGAACTTCAGAAGAAACTCATGCCAAGCTACAAATACTAATCAGTTTAATCCTTTATCATTCATTATGAATGGCCAGCCAAGGACCTCTAATGATTAAGGAAAGTCAATAATGCAACAAGCATGATCAAGATGAACAAACAGAATAAATGGCTTCAAAGGAAACAGGAAGCATAAATAAAAATTTTTAAAAGCTATTAATATCTTCAGAAAGTTGTGACTAGATATTGTGTCCATTAAAGGAGCTTGGACTGTTATAGATAATGAGTACTAACAAGATAAGCAAAAGTTCCTGGAAATTAAAAAATAGTTACCCAAATTTAAAAAGTGAAAGGAAATATCTCAGAATATAGATCAAAATTGTGGAAATTAAACAACATAGTATTTATTTATTTATTTTGTGGTAGTGGGGATTGAACCCAGGGGCATTCTACCTCTGAGCTATACTCCTGGCCCTATTTTATTTTTTATTTTGAAACAGGGTCTCACTAAGTTGTGGAGGGTCTTGCTAAATTGCTGAGGGTGGCTGTGAACCCTCAATCCTCCTGTCTCACCCTCCCAAGTACTGGGATTACAAGTGTGTGCCACCACAGCAGCTAACAGCACACTTTAAAAACCAATGGATCAGCCGGGCGTGGTGGCGCACGCTTGTAATCCCAGTACTTTGGGAGGCGGAGACCGGAGGATCCGGATTCTCGGCCAGCCTCAGCTCTCTTCCTCTCTCTCTCCCTCTCTCTCCTCTCTCTCTCTCTCTCTCTCTACTTAGTGAGGCCCTCTGCAACTTCGTGAGACCTGGTTTCAAAAATAAAGTATAAAAAAATAGGCCCGGGGGTGTAGCGCGGAGGTAGAACGCCCCTGGGTTCAATTCCCGGTACTGCAAAAAACAAACAAACAAACAAACAACAACAAAAAAAAAACCAATGGATCAGCCAGGCATTGTGGCACACGTCTGTAATCCCAGGTTTATAAGGATGATACAGGAGGACCATAGGTTTGATGACAGCCTCAGCAATGTAGTGAGATGCTCAGAAACCTAGTGAAACCCTGATTCAAAACAAAAACATAAAATAGGGCTGGAGGTGTAGCTCAGAGGTAGAATGCCCCATACCAAATAACAAAACAAAACAAAAGACACCTAATAGATCAAAGAAGAAACTGCAAAGGACATTTTAAAAAAATACTCAGAGATGATTGCAAATGAAAACATAACACACCAGAACTTATGGGTGACAGCAAAAGCAGTGCTGGCAGGAAATTTATACTTCTATATGCTTACACTGAAACAACAAGAAAGATCGCATATTAACAACCTAACTTTGAAACTTAAGACGTTAGAAAAAGAGGAATAAACTAAAGCCAAAAATACCAGAAGGAAAGAAATAGTAAATATTAGAGCTGAGATAAATAAAATAGAAAATAGGAAAAGGAGAAAAAAATCAATGAAATCAAGAGTCAATTCTTTGGAAAGATCAACAAATCTTTAAGCAGATGAACTAAGAAAAAAAAGAGAGAAGATACATCTGTGAAAACTGAGGTGGAGAAGACCTGAAAGTACAAGAGGGACCATTAGGGAAGGGGAGAAGGGAGGAGGAGAGAGGGAAGGGAAGGAGAGGGGAGAAGGAAGGGTGGACCTGGTGGTACACGTGCATATGTCCCAGTGATGTCCCAGTGAAACCCATTAATTTGAACAATTAATATGTGTTAATAATTATCATAAGCCAAAAGAACATGCAAATGAAAATGAAAAAGTGGGGAGGAAGAGAAGACAAATGACAGCTTCCCGGAAACACAGAATCTACCAAGACTAAATCATGAAGAAATAAAGAATATGCATAGACCTGTAGCCAATAAGGTTGAATCAAAACTTCCCAGCAAAGAAGTACTCGCAAATTCTATCAGACATGTAAAGAAGACCTAACACCAATTGCTCTCGAAGTTTTCCCAAAAAATGATAGAAAAGGGGCACTTCCTAATGAACTCTAGGAAGCCAGCATTATCCTGATTCCAAAGCCAGACAAGGACATTATGAAAAAGGAGAACTGCAGACCAGAATCCCTCTAAACACTGATGCAATAATTCTCAACAAAATGCTAGCAAACAGAAACCAGCAAGAAGTATGCACCATGATTGATTGGTATTTATTTCTGGAATACAAAGATGGCCAAAAAATATAAAAATCAATCAATGTAACACACCACATTAACAAAATAAAATTAAAGAACCACATAATCATCTCAATTGATGCAGATAAACATTTGACAAAATCCAATACATTTTCACACCAAAAACACTCAACAAACTAGGAATGGAAGAAAACTTCCTCAACATAATAAAAGCTGCAGTGCACAACCTGCAGCAATCACCATTCTCAGCGGTAAAAGACTTAAAGCATGTGCTCTAAGATCAAGAACAAGGCAAGCGCCGGGCATGGTGGCGCACGCTTGTAATCCCAGTACTTTGGGAGGCAGAGACCGGAGGATCCGGGTTCGCAGCCAGTCTCAGCTCTCTCTCTCTCTCTCTCTCTCTCCTTAGTGAGGCCCTCCGCAACTTCGTGAGACCCGGTTTCAAAATAAAGTATAAAAAATAGGGCCGAGCTGGGCGTGGTGGCACACGCTTGTAATCCCAGTACTTTGGGAGGTGGAGACCGGAGGATCCGGGTT
>PVJS01032865.1:0-22511 GCA_004027185.1 Glis glis | reverse complement strand
CTCTACTTAGTGAGGCCCTCTGCAACTTCATGAGACCCGGTTTCAAAATAAAGTATAAAAAATAGGGCCGGGGATGTAGTGCGGAGGTAGAATGCCCCTGGGTTCAATCCCCAGTACTGCAAAAAAAAAAAAAAATCTGCTGTATATATACTATTAAATAATATATAGCCATAAAAGTAATTAAGTTCTGATACATGCTACATCATGGATGAACCATGAAAACACTATGCTAAGTGAAATAAGCCAGATACAAAAAGATACATGTTCTATGATTATATTTACATGAAAATCTAGAGTTAGAAAATTAATAGAGACAGAAAATAGATTAGAGGTTACCATGAGCTGGGGATAATGAGGAATATTGAATTATTGCTTAATAGAAATAGTTTCCATTTCGGGTGATACAAAAAATTTTCGAAATCAGTAGTGGTGATAACACAATTATTACAATATTAACATAACAAGGCCCTTCAATTTTATTCTGAAAGATGAAATGGCAGATTTTATTGTGCATGTGTGTGTTTTCTATTACAATTTGTTTTCAAAAAATTTGTCCAGTTCCTTCAAAGGAGAATTACAGAATCAGATTTTATATTGCTATGAAATTCATGTTTGTATGTTCTCATGTGGTATTTTCTACAAGGTCCAGAATTGAAGAAAAGCTTGTGGTATTTATTTGAAAGCTAAGGAGTCAGACTAATATTGCCATGTTAAAATATTGAAACTATCCCTTAGTAGGCAGGTTACTTATTTAATGTTTTAGTTTCTTAATCTGTAAAATGAAGTTTATAATACAATTTTGCCTTACATAAATTTTTGAGGGCATAATGGCAAAACATATTCATAACACTTAAGAGATTACATAGTAAGCTAAAAATGTTAGCAATTATTATACTTCCTGAATTTACAGTAGAGGGTGTTCTTAAAATGTTGTCAAAATATTCAGAATAACCAACCTACATTTGCTTTAAAGTGAAAAAATTCTATTAATATGCTTACAGAGAACAAGTTAAAAAATGTAAAATTTATTTTATTTAACTACCTAAAGAATTTCCACCCTAAATTTTTAACTGATAAGGTAAAATCAAACCAGGGCAAAAATGTTCCTCTCCCCTGAATTCCATCAATAATCTCATAAAACTTCAATTAACTTCCCAAGTGTGAATAGTTTTCCAACTATACAAAGAATATGGAGTAAAATAGTATAATGTGTAAAAGAAAACATAAAACTGAACCACAAGCCAATGAACCTATATTTTGTGAAATACATAGCCAATTGTAATGAATATCTTTATATTTTGAAGTAAATAACTACTAGTGACTTATACCTCCAAGAGAGCAGAAGTGTGAAACACAGATATGGTAGACTTCTTTGTGCAGATTCATGTCGTTTCTAGCCAGACACCTTGTCTGAATACATGGCAGATACTGTGGGAGCCGAGCAATTTAACAGCCTGCACAAATCCTAATACATGGAGAAGGTAATCGTGCCAAACACATGGATTCAGTATTAATTATATTTTTCTTCTATAAACTATATTGATATTTTTTACAGGTTCTTAAATGGTTGAGCATTTACCCACAGGCTATTCTGTCAATATATATTTTAAATCTATATATGATAAGAACATAAAAAATTTATTCTGAAAAGTGAATTGTTTTAGGTTTATTTAAAATTAAATATTTTTCATAGAAAAATTAGTGTTGGGGCTAAAATATCTAAAAAAATATAGATAATGTACTGAGGATATTTTTGCAGTTCCTAAGAAAGATGTAAGTCCTATGTGGCTATTGCATTAAAGCCAATTTTAATTTTGATGCACTGAAGGTGAAAAGTATAATAAATCAGTGTTAAAGCAGTGGACTGTTCACCAATCACTTTTCACATTCACAAATTAAAATAACATTCATTATCAATAGCATAAAAGTGACATTTTATGAGTCTTGCAGAAGGCTATACTGGAGATCATCATGTAAATTTAATATGTTCTTAAAACAAGATATTTTAAAGTAAGTTTACTTAGAATATTCACTTCAATTTCAAAGTACATTGGTTAAAAAGATGTTATTTTGATTTTATCCTGAAAGTACATATAAAGTAATAAATCATTTTAATGTCATTTACTTTAATTTCAATGGAAGTAGGTTATTCTTTTAACCATGCATTCATTCTTTGAAAACTTCAATAGTGTATTAAGCTAATTTTTGTTTGTATACTTATATGAATTTCTAATTTTTGCCAAAGTTTTATAACAGCATACATTGTGATTGTTTCACAGAATAATGAGACAGAAGGCCGTTGTTTGCCAAAATATTACAAGGCTTCATCAATTTTCCCAAGGACTTCTCTCAATTCTTTGTTATTCCAATCATTCTCTTTTGAAACACATATTTTATCATCATCCTTGCCAATATTTTTCTTAAACTTCTAGCCAGTCTAAACACTATTCTATCTCATTTATCAAACACTTTCTTTACATGTGACTCAAGCTGTACTAAGTTTGCTTTATTGGCTTCATGAGTTCATGTGGTTTTTGCAAAATTGCAATTTCCCTTTGCATTTAATGTGGAGTTTTGTCAGATGTACACAACACCCTAAAACCAAAAGGAAAATGACTGGAAAAGATGTTACTAGTAGAATAAATATTGATGGTGAGTAAAAGAAATTTTGGAATGGTGATCAGTTAAATCGGTGCTTATTATTACAAAACTATGGCATATTATGATGTCTTTTTTAACAAAATTATAGATATTAACTGCTTAGATCAAAGAGGAATTCTTATTCAGCTGGAAATTTGAGTAGAACTTTCACATTTAACTTTGATTTATCATTTAATGGGTTTTTCTTTTCTGAAAATGCATTTATGCAGGCTAAGTCAAGTTTCCATCACACAAAATAAAATCATTTATATATGTATATATTGATAAAATAATATCATTTATATGTATTATTTATATATATTTATAAATATACAAAGTCCTCACTATGATGTACATTCCGTGTTCTCTCTTCCAGCCTGAAGTTCTCCATTTCCTTCTCTCAATCCTCAGGACATCTTTAGGCCCCATTGCTACCACCTCTGGATTCAGTGTGGTTGCTGATGTCCATTTTAAAAAAGAGTTTCTCCAAACTAATCAAATCTATTCAGAGTCATTCCTCATGGGTATAAAAGCTTTGGACTATTTTCGTGAAGGTACTCTCAAGGAATAAAACCTTCTTATTTTCTAAAGTTACTGTTTGTGCTAAAATTGACAAGGAGTGATCTATTACAACCCTTTCTTAAGGTGACTTATGCCTCAAGCCATTTCTCTTACCTTAATCCTAGTTGAGAAAAGGAAAGTATCTTTTTTGAAATGACTGCATTTTATCTCTACTGCCACATTGTGTCTCTTTTTAATCAGGTTGTGTCTATAAAATGTGGAGGCACATTACTCATATATCTATTATGCATGGACTAAAAATTTCTTTCCCAGACAACATCTAGTAATAAAATAATGCTTATACACCTTCTATATTTAATATATAAAATTAGATGTTTATTATTTTAAAATGTTTTATTCTAAGATATTGTTCTTCACTTTTAAAAATGTGTCATGATTTTCTCATATTTTCTATTCTTTAGTAATAGATGAATTCAGAGCTAATTTAAATATATTTACTGGCATAAACGTAGGAATACTAATACAGACTCTAAATTTATAGACTTTTAATCTGAAAGTTTACATAAACTACAAGATCCCAAGGAATAAGAAGAATATGGAGGAAAATTATTATAATCCAAAAGAAAAAATATTCTTGTTAGCATAGGAAGCTCAGGAAATTTGATATCGACAATCAAATAGAGAACTTGATCTTATCAAAATTATTTCTTCTACTGGAAGAAATTCAGTGAATAAATAATTTTAAGTTGTTGAAGCCGTTATAAGAGAAAATATAAGTAGACAGTATTCAAATGAAAGACCTACTTTTTTATAGTATGGTTGAAATATTTCTGAGTAGGCAACAAATTAGCTGAAATCTAAACAGAAGCAGTTAGTACAATAAAGATGGAAGAGCTATATTCTAGAAAGAAGAAATGGCATCTATTTATCTATTCATTTATTTTGGTACTAGGGATTGAACCCAGGGGCAATCTGCCTCTGAATTATACCCTCAACCCTTTTAATTTTTTATTTTGAAACAGGGTCTCACTAAGTTGCTGAGGTTGGTCTTGAACATGCAATGCTCCTGTCTCAGCCTCCCAAGTACTGGGATTATAGGTGTGCAGCACCACGCCCAACTGAAATAGCATTTATAAAAACATCTACTCTTTGCTTATGAGAAGACTACCTTTAGAAGACAGGTATTTTCTATCTACTGTGAAGAAGAAATTGAACAAAATGGAATTCTAAATTGAGGAAAATATATGACTATATACATTAAAAGAATGAGGGAGATGAGGTATATTTAATTTATGTAAACCACAGCAGTGCTTTAACTACTGAAAATGGTAGACAAATGACTAGTCCTTTGGTGGGACTTAATACACCAAAATTTTAGTATTCTTTTTAGCATTCTAGCTATCTCCAGATTGACTGTCAATATCAATGAGCCATGTACATTATTCTCCAAACAAATGATGCTGAGAGCAAGAAACCTTCAGTATATTAAAAACTCAAAAGCCGGGCGTGGTGGCACACGCTTGTAATCCCAGTACTTTGGGAGGCGGAGACCGGAGGATCCGGGTTCGCGGCCAGCCTCAGCTCTCTCTCTGTCTCTCTGTCTCTCTCTCTCTCTCTCTCTCCCCCTAGTGAGGCCCTCCGCAACTTCGTGAGACCCGGTTTCAAAATAAAGTATAAAAAAATAGGGCCGGGGTGTAGCGCGGAGGTAGAACGCCCCTGCGTTCAATCCCCGGTACCGCAAAAAAAAAAAAAAAAAGAAAAACTCAAAGAGCAGTTTCTGGATGGATAGAAAGTGACTTTTTTTATCCAGTGTTGGAGATTGAACTGAGGGCTTCACATATATTAAGCACGTGCTCTACCCTTGAGCTGTACACCCAACCCAGGAAAAGTGCCATTTTAACATCATCACTCACTTATAGAAACTTTCTGTCCATGTTATGAAGGTCATTCAAGACAGTGTTGCTAGCGACACCTCCCAGCAAGATGATCAGATTTGATCTGATTGTCGCTAGCCCTTCCTCACCCTGTGGAACCTAACCCTTCACCCAGGTAGAATTTACAAATGAAAGATGCTGGAATAAGCACTGCAAACCCTGCTGCAATCTGCAAAGTTGATAATTCAATCAGGAGACGACCTCTCAAAGTAATATTTTGTCTTTAACACAGGAGGGGACAAGAATGTTCCATATTTGAAGAATGTTTTAAAATGTTCTTTCCTGCAATTTTATTTTTTGAACTTTATATAACCACTCTTCTTGCCACACATGCAAATTATTTTCTTTGTTTTTAGGAATGTGACAATTATATGCATTTTATGGTGAGTAATATGCTTTTTCTTGTACAAATTTTATTGTGAGATATGGGACACAAAATATTCTATCTAAAATAATTTCAATTTAACATATAATTAATATTTACTTCTTTGTCTTCAAAATTATTTTAAAAGTTAAACATACAAATTGGGAAGTCCAGGCTGTCATATTCAATTTTGTGCAGAAGCTAAGAAATAATAATGAATCTCAAAGTTTTAATCATAAAGGTCCTTTGAGCATTATGAAATTAAGTTATAACCACATTATGGTTTCCAGCCTATATCTACTTTTACAAGCTCAAACCAACATACTATATTAGTGTACTGTTACTTAACATATTTCCTATAGTTTACTTTTAAATGTCTGGTTGTTACACATAAAACAGATGTTTGAGCTAAAGCAAATTCATCTATGCAATTAAGAAATTAACCCAAAGCATTAAAAAATTTATTTTCTTAAATTTTCTTATTTTCTTAAATCTTAAATTGCATATCTTTGAAGTAAATTCAAATGTATTTATGGCCCAATTTATTTTAAATAATATATAACTTTTCAATTATTTAAATTTTATTTTAATAAATGGAAAAAGAAAAGCATCATTTTTAAATTATTTATTTTATAAAACAATTACTAATGACTATAAGTTTGCTTATGTTTGAAACTGCTGAATTATGCTAAAGAGAAAAGCATAGTTTTTTATGTTGATAAATTTTGAGGTTTTGAATGCTAGTTATCCTTATTTTGTAATCTCAAGCTTTCATTCATTATTTATTTACCCGCCACACATGTATTCCAGGGACATATTAAACAGTAATGAAGACGGCAAACTTAGACTATACCCCATGGGCATATGGTATGATCTCAAAAACATCTAGCCAGGCATGGTAGTATATGCCTGTAATCCTAGTACTTGGTGGGCTGAGACAGGAGGATCTCAGGTTTGAGACCAACCTCAGCAATGTAGCAAGACTCTTAGCAACCTAGAGAGATCCTTCAAAATAAAAAAGGCTGAAGGTGTAGCAGCTCAGAGGTAGGATGCCCCTGGGATTAATCCTCAGTGACACACACACACACACACACACACACACACACACACACACACACACTTGAATGCCTCATCACTTAACTGCTTTTAAAAGACTGAATTATTAAGTAAATTAAACTCATTAAATGAACATGAGAATAATATATATCTACTTTTTAAAACACTTAGAAAATATCATGCATGAAAACATCATTTTCTCTGAATAAATGTAAAGCACATATTTACGTCCTATTTTTAGAAACAATACAATAGCAGACTGACACACAACTATCCAGACATATGATAAATTTCCCTACATAAATTCCTTATTTCATTATACAAGACATAATTAAGGTGTAGGAAGATATTTATTAGTTACACACTACTCTTTAATTAATTTTTAATATAATTTTATCCCTGAGCTTCCAAAATTTGTGTTTTTTTTTTTTTTGCAGTACTGGGGATTGAACCCAGGGGCATTATACCTCTGAGCTATACCCCCAGCCCTATTTTTTATTCTTTATTTTGAAACAGGGTCTCACTAAGTTGCAGAGGGCCTCACTAAATACCTGAGGCTGTCCTTGAACCTGCGATCCTCCTGTCTCAGCCTCCCAAGTACTGGGATTATAAGTGTGCGCCACCACGCCCAGCTCAAAATTTGTAAGCACTCAGTTAAATAATCATAAGTACATATGTGAGTAGTACATATGTAATTTTTTAGTGATGTAACATAAAATAATAAAATAATATTAACAAATAATATATATGTGAAAATTATATACATGCCAGTGTTTCATTGGGTGTTAATGCTTTATAATTCTCTAGTTTTACTGTATATTTTATAAAGAAACATTTTAAAGTTCAGAAGTTTATAATTAAAAATTTTCCAAAAAATTATAAACTCTTATAGGTCTAAGCCTTTCATTAACTGGGACTCGATTTAAAGAGGCAGCAGGCAAATAAACTACTCCTACTGTTGTATAGGTATGTAAATATATACATTTAAAATTATTTTAATATGATATTTGTGTCATGTATGCTTGTAAGTCTCATATCCATACCTGGTCTTCACTGAGATATATGTATTGGCTTGAATATAATTGAAAGCCATTTAGCTGTAGAGTCATTGTTATGGTCCTACAGGAAATAAAGAGCAAAGAAATCTTGGCCCTTTTATTATACATCTTGTCTTTGTATTTTCAGAATGAAAAATGAAGCCAGGTCTGGTGGCACAAGCCTGTAATCTCAGTACTTGGGAAGCTGAGACAGGAGGGTCACAGGTTTGAGGCTAGCCTCAGCCACTCTTCAAGGCCCTCAGCAACTTAGTGAGACTCTATTTCAAACTAAAAAATAAACTAGAGCTGGGGGCATAGCTCAGAAGTAGAATACCCCTGCGTTCAATCCTCAATATCACACACACACACATCACACAAAAGAAAAAATGAAAAATCAGTTTTACAATGTGACTTCACAATAAAAAGGAATAAAAAGGGCATTTGGAATATGATGTGAGCTGATAGGGTATACCTTGTCTTTTAAAGCATTTGCTTTTAGGATGTCAAATATATTGGTTATGATAATATAAATAGCAATATATTCTAAAGATCTAAATCTGTCATTTTATTTTGTTGTAATACTTAGATAAAACAGTGGTATTTTTTAAAGTAAAAACATTGAGAGCTAGAGGGCCTATTGCTATTACAGCTTTCCCTTTTCCTTTTGATTTTTGTTTCTTTGGTAGATTGTTTTTTATTGGTGCATGTAATCATACATCTTGATGAAGTTCAGGGAGATAGAGACATACATGTACACGGAACTCATTGAGCCTTCTCCCAGTTCCCGCCCTCTTCCGTCCCCCACCCCTCCTTCCTGTGCTCAGCACAGTGAATGGCTTTGGTAAGTTTGTGTATGTACAACATGACCATTGAGATGTTTCCCTCTTTCCCCCACCCATCGCCCTTATTAGGTGCCCTTCTTCACTTAACTAAGGTTTCTCCTCCTTTGTCTGGAGTTCATCCTATGTCCCAATTTCTCCCTAGCTTCCGCATATGAAGGACAACATCCAACTTTTCACTTTTTGTGACTGACTAATCTCACTTAGCATGTTTTCCAGTTCCATCCATTTCCCTGCAAATAACATGATTTTGTTCTTCTTTATGGCTGAGTAGAATTCCAATGTGTACATATCCCATAGTTTTGAAATCCATTCATCTGTTGATGGACATCTCAACTGATTCAATAGTTTGGCAATTGTGAATTGTGCAGCTATAAACATAGATATGCATGCATTACTCTGGTAGTTTGGTTTCCATCCTTTTGGGTAGATACCCAGGAGTGGTACTGCTGGGTCATAAGGTAGGTTCATTCCCATTCTTCTGAAGGTCCTCCACACTGTTTTCCAGAGTGGTTGCACTAATTTTCAATCCCACCAACAGTGTATTAGAGTTCCTACTTCTCCACATCCTCGCCAGGATTTGTTGTTTGTGTTTTTAATGATTGTCATTCTAACTGGGGTTAGGTGAAATCTCAGGGTAGTTTTGATTTGCATCTCTCTGATTGTTAATGATGTTGAACATTTTTTCATATATTTATTGGTCATTTGTATTTCTTCTTTTGTCAAGTGTCTAGTTCACTTGACCATTTTTTGATTGGGTTATTTGTCTTTTTGGTGGTGAATTTCTTGTGTTCTCTGTATATTTTAGATATTAGTCCTCTATCAGAGGAGTAGCTGGCAAAAAGCTTCTCCCATTCTGTCAGTTCTCTCTTGAAGTTCCTGATAGTTTCCTTTGATGCACAGAAGCTCTTCAGTTTGATGCAATCCCACATATTAATCCTCGTTTTAATTTCTTGTGCCTTTGGGGTCTTGCTGAGGAAGTCTTGCCTATATGTTGGAGTGTTGGTCCTATCCCCTCTTGACATAACTGCTCTAATTTCCAAATTTTTCATCCATCTTGAAATGACTCTTGTGCAGGGTGAGAGAGAGGGGTTTATTTCCATTTTTCTGCATGTGGATAACCAGTTTTGCCACACCATTTGTTGAAGAGGCTATATTTTTTCCAGTGTATGTTTTTGGCTCCTTTGTCAAAAATCAATTGGCTGTAAATATGTGGATTTGTTTCTGAGTGTTCTATTCAGCTCCATTGGTCTGTGTCTGCTTTTGTGCCAATACCATGCTGTTTTTATTATTATGGTGCTGTACTATAGTTTGAAGTAAAGTATTGTGATGCCTTCTGGATGGTTCTTATTGCTGAAAACTATTTTGGCTATTCTCGGTTTTTTTTTTTTGTTCCAAATGAATTTAAGGACTGATTTTTCTATATCTGTGAATAATGACCTTGGTATTTTATTTCATTTTATTTATTTATTTACTTTTTTGTGGCACTGGGTATTGAGCCCAGGGGCATTCTAACTCCGAGCTATACCCCCGCAAGCCCTATTTTTATCTTTAGTTTGAAACAGTGTCTCTAGGTTGATAAGAGTCTCACTACTTGCTGAGGCTGTCCTCGAACCTGCGATTCTCCTGTTTCAGCCTCCCAAGTACTGGGATTACAAGCGTGCACAACCACTCCTGGCTTGACCTTGGTATTTTAATGAGTATTGCATTGAATCTGTAGATCACTTTCGGAAGCATGGCCATTTTTTATAGTTTTACATTTTTATTTGTGAAATTGTAAAATGCACATTATGTAAAATTTATCACTGTACTCAATTATTTTAAAATTTACATTTCAGTAATCATAAGTACATTTACAATAATGTATAATCAATTGCCAAAACTTTTTCATCTTTTAAAACTCAAACTCTAAACTCATTAAACAATAAATCCCCATTTCTCCATCTTCCAGCTTCTGGCAACCTCTATTCTACTTTCAGTTTGTGTGAAGTTTACAAATTTAGGTACCTCATGTGAGTACAATCAGTCAATATTGCCTAATTTGTGACTGACTTATTTCAAATAGCAGAATATCCTAAAGTTCCATCTATGTTACAGCATGTATTAAATTTCCTTCCTTTTAAAAGTCTGAATAATATTACCATATATATATTACATTTTGTTCATCTGTTCATTAATCAATGGGCATGTGAGTTGTTTCCACCTTTAGGCTCTCAAGAGTAATGCTGCTAATGAAAATGGCTGTACAAATATTTCTTTGAGAATCTACTTTTAATCTTTTTGATCTACCCAGAAGTGAGGTTGTTGTATCATATGGTAATTTTATTTAAATATTTTTTGGGGGAACCACTATACTGTTTTCCATAGTGGATCCATCATTTTACGTTCCCAGCATAGTACACAAGAGTTCCAATTTCTCCATATTCTAGTTAACCCTTGTTACTCTCTTCTTTTTTTAATCATGACAATTTTGTTGATATTTATTCTGCTTATCCAAGAGCATGGGAGGTCCTTCCACCTTCTAAGATCTTCAATTTCTTTTTTCAATGTTTTATAATTTTCTGTGTAGAGGTCTTTTACCTCCTTGATTAGGTTTATTCCAAATTATTTTATTGTTTTGGGGGTTATTGTGAGTGGAAATGTTTTCGGGATTTCTTTTTCAGTGGACTTATGGTTATAGTATCATGTCATCCACAAATAGAGATAGTTTCAGTTCTTCTTGTTCTATTTCTACTCCTTTGATTTCCTTCTCTGCCTTATGGCCCTGGCTCTAGTCTCAAGTACTGTATTGAATAGGAGTAGTGATAGTGATATTACTTGTTCCTGATATTAAAGGGAACTCTCATTGTTTTTCGCCATTCAATATGATGTTGTCTGTGGGCCTATTTTATATTGCCTTCATGATGTTGAGGTGTGTTCTTTCTACTCCGATTCTCTGCAGTGTTTTTAGCATGAATGGGTGTTGGATTTTATTGAAATGTGATTTGATCATGTGATTTTTGTCCTTAGTTCTGTTTATGTGGTGGATTACATGGATTGTTTTTTGTATGTTGAACCAGCCCTGCATCCCCAGGATGAACCTGACTTGGTCATGGTATATAATTTTCTTGATGTGTTTTTATTTTTTTTGTAGTACTGGGGATTGAACCCAGGGGCATTCTACCTCTGAGCTACACCCCCAGCCCTATTTTTTTATTCTTTATTTTGAAACAGGGTCTCACTAAGATGCGGAGGGCCTCACTAAGTAGCTGAGGCTCACCACAAACCCGGCTCCTCCGGTCACAGCCTCCCAAGTACTGGGATTACAAGCATGCGCCACCATGCCTGGCTTGATGTGGTTTTGAACACACATCCCTAGTATTTTGTTTAGAAGTTTGCATCTAAGTCCATTAATGATATTGGTCTGTAGTTTTCTTGAGCTGTCTCTATTAAATTTTGGTATTAATGTGGTGCTGTTGGTTTCATAGAATGTATTTTGGAGACTCCCACTCTTTCTATTGCATGGAATAGATTGAGAAGTATTTGGATTAGAACTTCTATAAAAGTTTTAAAAAATTTGGCTGGGAAACCATCTGAACTTGGGCTTTTCTTTGATGGTAGGCTCTTTATTGCTGTTTCAATCTCTTTGATTGCTATTGATTGGTTTAAATTTTCTATATCTTCTTGATTCAATTTAGGAAGGTTTTATGTGTCTAGAAATTTGTCAAATTCTTCTAGGTTTTCCATTTTGTTGGAATATAATTTTTCAAAGTAGTTTCTGATAATCCTCTGGTTTTCTGCACTTTCTGTGGTAATATCACCTTTTTAATCTCTCATTTTAGTAATTTGGGTTAATTATCTCTTTCTTTTGGTTAGGTTGGCTAGTGGTTTATCTATCTTGTTTATGTTTTTGAGAAACCAGCTTTTGGTTTTGTTGATGTTTTGTATTTTTGTTGTTGTTGTTGCTCTCTCTATTTCATTGATTTATGCTCTGATTTTAATGATTTCCTGTCTTCTACTGGCTTTGGGATTAGACTGTCCCTGCTTTTCAAGGGCTTTGAGATGTGTCATTAGGTTATTTATTTGGTGATTTTCTATTCTTCTTTATGTGAGCACTCAGTGCTATGAATTTTCTTCTTAATACTGTCTTCAAAGTACCCCAGAGATTTTGTTGATACGTTGTGTCTCTATTTTCATTTGCTTCTAGGATTTTTTTTACTTCTCCCCTTATTTTTTCTATGACACATTCCTCATTCAGCAGTGTGGTGTTCATCTCCATGTGTTTATGAGGTTTCTCTGGATCTTCTTATGGTTGATTTCTAGTTTCATTCCATTAAGGTCTGAAAAGATGCAGGGGGTTATGTCACATTATTTTAATTTGCTAGTGCTTGCTTTGTGGCCCAAGATATATATTCTATTTTGGAGAAGGTTCTGTGAGCAGCTGAAAAACATGTGTACTCAGTTGTAATTGGATGGAATATTCTGTATGTGTCTAGTAAGTCCATTTGGTTTATGGTATTCTTTAGATCTGAGGCATCTTTACTGATCTTTTGTCTAGAAGATCAGTCTAGTGGTATGAGAGGAGTGTTGAAATCTCCCAATATTATTGTATTGAGATCTATGTGAGACTTAGTATCACAAACAGTTTGTTTTATAAAAGTGGTTGCACCTATGTTTGGAGCATAAATGTTGACTATTATTATATCGTCTTGTTGGATTGTTCCTCTTACCAGTAAAAATTGACCTGTTTTGTTTCTTCTAAGTTTAGGCTTTAAGTTGATTTTGTCTGATGTGAGAGTTGTTACCCATGCTTGTCTTTGAGTTCCATTAGCATAGATTACCTTGCTCCAGCCCTTCACCTTTAGTTTGTGACTATCTTTACCTGTAATGTGAGTTTCTTGCAGACAGCATATAGATGGATTATGATTTTTAATCCATTTTGCCACCTTATGTCTTTTGATTGGGGAGTTGAGGACATTGATATTCAGCATGATTATTGAGAGATTATTTTTAATTTCTAACATTTGAGTTGTAACCTCTGAGGCACTGTTTGTTCCTCTTTCCTTAGTTGTTCATTTGATAAAAATCATCCTTTCTCTGGTTCTGGAGTTTATTTTTTATTTCTTCTTTGTAATTTATCTTTGTTGTTTCCTGCACTCTCTGATAATTTCTATAATTATACATTAGAATACATGACTTGCAGCAACAATAATTTTCAGCATGAAGCTAAAACAAAACATGTGCTGTGTTTTAGCTTGGAATAAAAGCATAAGGCATTTATCCATAAGCTAGAAAATTCAGAAGAGATTATTATTCTGAATAACAGGCATGTTTCTATAGATATGTTCCACATAGTGGGAAGAAAATATATTTTTAAAATATCATCTGGCCTGGGTATGGTGGCACACATCTGTAATCCCACTACTTGGGAGGCTGAGACAGGAGGATCACAGGTTCAAAGCCAACCTCAGCAATGTAGTGATACTCCCACCAACCTAGGGAGACCCTGTTTCAAAATAAAAAATAACAAGTTTTGGGGGTGGGGCTCAGAGGTAGAGCACCCCTGGGCTCAATTCTCAGTACCAAAAGAGAATATATATGATCATACATATATACATATGTATATATATATATATGATATATATCACATATATATCATCTGGATTTTGACTTCAAGAGACTATTATTTAGTTAACTACTTCATTGAGTAAATAATTATGAAGACAAAGTCACATGTTTTCTAGATCAGAAATAAAATTTTTTGTCAATTTATTCATGGAGTCAAGCAGGTAGATTTCTTTTTCCAAACTGATCTTCATTATAATCTGGAATAAATTTGGGGAACATTGGCAAAACACTGTGAATGACATGAGAAGATGAGTTTGGAATTTGTTCTCCTGAGTCAGGGGCAGGAAAACTTCCATTGAAACTGGGGCGTGCTCCAAGAATAAGAGAAATCTATGACAAGAGGCTACAGGGAAAGAGAGACTCAGTCAGAGTAGTCAAGAGAGGGATATTGATGAGTATCAGCTAGAGTATCATGAATCTAAGGATGGTCAATTAAGAAAAAGAAGTCATTGTCGGCCCTCATTCACACCATGCTGCAGTCCTGAGGCAAGGTTGAAATCAGCAGGAAGAATGAGGAGAGCAAATCAGTACACCTGTCTTCTACCCACAGCAATGCCAAGTAGATGTTATCCATGTGTGATTAAGGGTTAAGTAGTCTACTCTCTTCCTAAAGCTGTCATAGAGAAGTACCACAAAATTACAAGAGAAGCAAGGTCTTGCCTGTCAGTTCTGGAGTCAGACATCTGAAATAAAGTTGTTAGCACTAGCATGGCTATGCTACTCTGAAATACATCAGGGACCCTTCCTGCCTTTCCATAGCGTCTGGATGTTTGCTGAGAACCCTTGGTGTACTCTGGCTTACAGCTGCATCATTCCACACTCTGTCTCCCTCCTTATATGGTGTTCTGCTTCTGTTTCTCTGTCTTCACATCACTGTCTTCTTATGAGGACACCAGGAATAATAGATTAACGATTCACCCTGCTCACATATGATCTCATTTTGAGAACTAACATCTACCCTTTGTCTAAATTAGGACACATTCTGAGGTCATAGGAGTTAAGACTTCAATGTATATATTTGAGGGAAAATCCCAACCTATGGTAGGCACACATAGTTCACTTAAAATAAATAAATGGCACATGCCAGGTAGAAAGGAAATTATTAAGTAAAAATGATAATAATACAGACTAGTAATCAGATTAGGACATGATACAAGAAGGAGCAAGGCATAACAATTGCCTTAATGAGAAGCTACTAGATTTCTGTGCAGAAGCCTAAAGAAGTTCCAACAAGTAGTGCTTGAAAGTTTCAAAGACAAGTGTCAGGCTGTGCACACACAAAGAGGAGAAAAACACATATGCCGCTTAACGTAACTCCTAATGGTGAAAGTTGAAAGGGGAAAAAAAAAGAGAGCAGCTATTAATAACAACATACTAACATAGCAATATAGGATGTTTCACTAGAAATAACTATAAAAATTTAAAGGACAGGATGGCATCCCCTATCACTTTGTCTTATTACTTAAAAAAAATCATGACTTCTAGAGCCTGGTCACTTGTGGTCTGTGAACCAACAACATCAGCACCCCTTGGGGGCTTGATAAAACTTTGCTCAGCTCCAGATCTATTCATTCAAAATTTTCATGGTAACATGATCTTCTTAGGGTTCATATGTACATTCAAATTTGAAAACTGTTTTACTGGTTTAATAGATGGAAGTACCAACTTCAATAATTCTACAAATTTGTTGTTTTAATTGGAATATTTGTTTCTGTACCTTTGAAAGTGAGGATTTAAACTGTTTTCTTTGAGATGTTTAAGCTTTGTAATTTAGCATCTGAAATTGTCTCCAATTTTTCAAGTTTATGTCATACAAAATATTTTCCTTAAAAAGGAAATGGGAGAAAAGCTCTCCCTTTTGTCTTTGGTTTATTGAATAAGGGAAGTGCAAGTTTGAGTAAAAGTTTCACTGAAAAGAAAACTGTACACACACACACACACACACACACACACACACACACACAGTGACCCACATATCCAGGCTACATATAAATATATATAAATATATATATGTGTGTGTATATATATATATATATATATATATGTGTGTGTATATATATATATATATATATATATATATATATATCAGCACAATCTGAACTTTATCAGTCTACTTAGAAATAAAACAGTTCTTTTATAGTCATCCAAAGATTCTATATTCCCCAACATTGATTCTGTTGTGAAAATAATCCCCTTAGTCAATCACATCACCACATACAATGCAGTTGTAAATCCACAGTCTAGTTCTAGATTTTGCAAAACATCTTTGTAAAAAGACTAGTTATAATTTTGTATAGTATACCAATAATCAGACCTGCTATACAAAAAAAAAATTTCAGGTACTTATCTTCAACAATAATGGGAAATGTTATACATCTATGGATTTATAAGCACAACAAAAGATCTTCCTTGAAATGGTTATATGCCAATTATAAAATAAGTTATTTTAGCTTAATAAGTTTTGAAATTTGGACATAATCATGCACATAATTGATTTCTTTATGTATTAGTTAGGCAACAGATTGAAGAAAATTTTTAGTTTCATTGTGTATTTACTTACGTAATACTCTTAAAAATAATGGAGCAATCTGAATTTTGATATACAGATTTCATAAGCATAAACACTATTGTTCAGGTTTAATTCTCAGTTTGAATAGATTATTTGACTTAGCTAAGAAGAAAAAAAGAAAAAAATACTGTATCTCACATAGCTACTTGAGAAATGCATAAAAGCTCAATAAAGATAT
This sequence comes from Glis glis, assembly GCA_004027185.1. Taxonomy (NCBI): domain Eukaryota; kingdom Metazoa; phylum Chordata; class Mammalia; order Rodentia; family Gliridae; genus Glis; species Glis glis. The sequence goes on along the minus strand of PVJS01032865.1, from coordinate 5,765 downwards.
CAATTAATCCAAATGATGATGGTAATATCCTAACTACAAAAGCTATATCTATGGCTATATAGTTCAACTGATATAAAAAAATCACACACATTTAACAGGTACCATGTGATGTTTTGATTCATGTATCTTGTGTAGTGTTTAAATCAAGCATTGTCTATCTCTTTAAACATTTGATTTTATATACTTTTATTAGTACATTACAATTATATATAATAATGAGTTTCAATGTAATAATATACATGCACACAGTTCTTGGTTTACTTCCTTCCACATCTCACCCTGCTCCCCCTACATTCCAGCAAAACTGGTCGTAATGCCTTTATATAATAGCAAAGTCTTATTTGGACACTTTCCTTACCCAATCCTCCTTTTCTTCTCCCTACCTCCCTCTCCTACTCCCTTCCACTCCTCCCCTGGTCCCTCTAAACATTTATCCAAAGTCCCTTATATTTCCTATTTTTTCTCTAGCTTACACATAGGAAAGAAAACATACAACTCTTGACTTTCTAAGTCTGGCTGGCTTCACTTAGCATATTTTCTAGTTCAATCCATTTTCCTTCAAATGACATAATATTTTTTTCTTTATGACAGAGTAGAATTCCATTTTATATATAGACATTATTTTCTTTATCCATTTATACATTGACAGACACCTGGGTTGGTTACATGATTTGGCTATTGTGAACTGTGCTGTTATAACCATTTCTTTATCATGAAAACAATAAAAAAATTTCCTATAGCTTTTAAAAATATACAATGCATTGTCTTTATCTGTAGTCACCCATCATGAAATACCACAACAGAATTTCTTACTTTTCTCTAACTATGAATTAGTACCCATTGGTCAACCTCTCCTCTTTCCTCCCTTCCCTCTCTGGTAGTAACCACTAAATATGTGTGTGTGTGTGTGTGTGTGTGTGTGTGTGTGTGTGTGTATTTTCTAATTTGTGCATTATAGTATCACATCATAATGCAGTTCAGAGTGATAGGGACATATATGCACACAGCACTTGTGGTAACCACCATTCTACTATCAACTTCTGTGAAATCAACACTGTAGATTCCATATATGTGTGAGACCATGGGTTACTTGTTTTTCTGTGCCTGAATTACTTCATCTGACATCATGACTCTAGTTCAAATCATGATGTCACAAATAACAGGACAAATGCTGAATGGCGTTCTGTTGTGTATATATACATATATACACCACATTTTCTTTATTTATCCATCAGGTGGTAAACACATAGGAGGTTTCCATTTTTTGGCTATTGTTAATAATGTTGCTATAAATATGGGATTGCAGATATGTCTTTTACATACTGATTTTATTTCCTTTGCATATAAATTCAGGAGTGACATTGCTGGATCATATATTTTTTTGGAAATTAAAAATAGCTATAATTTTCTGTAGTGGCTATACTCATTTACATTCTACCCACAATGTGCAAGGGTTCCCTTTTCTCTACAACCTTCCCAGCACTTGTCATCTTGAGTCTTCTTGATAATAGCCATTCTTAACTGGAGTGAGATGATATCATATTATGGTTTTGATTGGTATTTCTCTAAAGATTAGTGATGTTGAGAATTTTTCATATATTTGTTGTTCATTTATAATTGTTCTTTTGAGAAGTGTCTATTGGTTCCATTGCCTATTTTTAATTTTTTTTTGTTAATGCACTTTTGGAGCTGCTTCTATATTCTGAATATTAATCCTTATCAGATGTTTTCTCCCATTTCATAGGTTCAAATATTTTCTCCCATTTCATAGGTTTCCCTTTCATTCTGTTCTTTTCTTTGCTGCATAGATTTGTGTATTAATGTAATCCCATTGGTCTATTTTTGCTTTTTTGTGTGTGCTTTGGGGGTAAAAAAATCCTTGTGCTTTCCAATGTTTTGAAATATATTTCCCTATATTTTTTTCTAGTAGTTTCATAGTTTCAGGTCTTAAATTAAGTCTTTAATCTACTTTGAGTGATTTTTTATAACTGGTGAGAAATAGGGGTCTAGTTTTATTCTTCCACGTGTGAATATCCAATTTCCCAGGACCATTTATTAAAAATTGTCTTTTTTCCACTATATATTCTTAGCACCTTTATCAAATATCATTTTTTTTCCTAATTGATTTCTTATGATTCAGAAGCTTCATTAGAAACATGGTAACCCACCACTCATGTACAGCGTTAATGCCTATAGCAAAAATGTTGTAAAAAAGAGTGGGAGGAAGAAGTATTATAAATATCATAGAATTTCTCTGATGTTATGTAAGGGGAAAAATATATATGTGCATTCTTTCATATGAATGCAAGCTGAAAGATTTTCCTTTATTTATTCTGAAGGTCTTTGTTCTATAAACTGTATTTTTTATTTCTCTAAACAATATTTCTAAAACTTCAAGGTGTATAAGAATTAACTGTAACCTTACTGAAATGGAGATTTGACTATAGTAGGTCTGGGTGAGTCCTGGCCTTCTGCATTTCTAATAAGTGCTTGGGTTATACTAATGTTACTGGAGCATAGGCCACACTTTGAGTAGCAAAGCTCTAAGGGAAACTCTCTACCAACATTCTAGCTGAAATAACTAGAACTAAAATCTTTCTCCTTGAGAATCCAGTGGGAAATAGAGTTGAAAATTTGTTACACTGTCATTCCATGTGGAATAAACAGACAGATGCACAGGATAAAGTGTGATGTAGTAGGAAAAGAACTATTTTTGAGTCAAATGGCTTAAACTTGATTATAAATTGCAACACTGATACCATGGGATAATGGAAAAATAATTTGATATATCAAAATTTAGGTTTTCTCACTTATAGCACTCAGACTATTATCTAATCTATTTATATTAAAATATGATTCTGGTATCCAGATGGTATGATGTATCTGACAGTGCTTCCTGTATGATAAAGAACTCTGTGTGTGCATGCATGCATGCGTGTGTGTGTGTTTTCTAAAGGTTTCCATGTAACTTTAATGCAAATATTAGTTAATTTCATTTTATTTGAAAGAGAAAATTTTACTTTTCAGGAAGCCTGTTTTTAAAATCCCAAGTTAATCAATGAGGGAATCACTTCCATTGACATTATGTACATATGTGACAATACCAATGTCAATCCAGTGGTGTCCCACTTCTGAGCTATATTCCTAGTCATATTTTATTTTTTATTTTATTTTGAAACAGGGTCTCACTAAGTTGCGGACAGCCTCGATAAGGTGCTGAGGCTTGTTGGGAACCTGTGATCCTCCTGTCTCAGCCTCCCAAGTACTGGGATTGCAGGGGTGCGCCACCACGCCCGGCTTAAAGCACTTTATACTACATTGCTGTTGTATGCGTTTCAATTCTTTCCAGCCCCCCTTTCCCATCACTGTCATCATTGCCTCCATTTCCATAGGTCTGAACCTTTTTTCTTTTACCTCCTGTGAATCTTAGAAAGCAGTCACTCATCTACTGCATGGTCTACCAGTACCATACCACCTGAGAGAAGGATCCAAAAGGGGGGAAGGAATACCACAAAATTGTTCTTGTCTCTGCAGATCTAGTTATAAAGCCCAAATATAAAAGGAGAGAATCACTATGATATGGCATGTGAATTTTAAGAGGCTTTCATTGGGTTCATTCATATTCCAGAGTAGTGTCTTCAAGAGTTTTTACAACCTAAGAAAGTAAAAAAAGAGTCTTTTAAAAATATTAAAAGAAATATGTCATCTTCATAAAGATGGTTATTATAGTCATTGATCATGTAACTACATACATAAGATTCTGAACTTTGCAGCTAGCTCCAAACCAACTGGCAACTTCATATTTGATATATAGGTGAAGTGAAATTGCTTTAAAACTAATGCAGAATTTATTTGTAGTGCACAATTTATTAGTATGCATGAAGATGAATTAGAACCTATAAGCTATATTAAATTTAATGTATGAGAAAGGGAAGTAATGAATTACTTGAAAATCATTTTAAAGCATCATTTCTAATGCGCTGCTAAACCACAATAGTACTAAATGCAGAGACAAATATTATTAAACCTGCCAGAGTCCCCAAACTGTGTTTTACACAATTCCTTAAAGAACATAAGCGAACACATTTGACTCCCAGCTTTATGAATAAATACAGTATGAAAGCGTATACACCAAATATTCAGTCTTTAATAATTTAAGATTTCCATAAAATAATTCTAGGTTTAATGAATGGCTAATAAAAAAGTTGCTCTTAATTTCCAAACAGATTGAGCATGAAATTTATTAACTTCATATTTTCGATGGATAAAAAAATGTGATAAATGAAGAGATGAGCCTACAACTGCACTTACCCAGCTTTATTTAGCATTTGTGCTCAGTTAGCTGACTTCTCTATCTGCACCTCTAACGTACTGGCTAAGCCTTTTAGTGTGCACTAAATCCTAGCCGCATAAAAGTGAAGCTAAATAGTATTTACAAGTCTTTTTCATACAAAGTGCAAACCAGCATTCCATTTATAATCCTATAATAACACTTTGTAATCTGCATACCAATGTAGTGCAAATAACACATTTACTTTAGAAATGAGCATAATTAGATTATATAGATCATCGTTGAATTAGACAGAGTGACCTTTTGTTAGCATTCTCTGATAACTCAAGAAAATTTCACTACTTGGCTGCCTTCTTTCATTTAATCTAAATGATCAGTTTCTGGCATAAGTCTCTGAAATCTTCAGAATCTTTCACAGTTTGGAATTTATATGAAGTTTTTTTGTTTGTTTCCCCAGCAGAAGGGCGTTTTAGTGCCCAGCACTGAGAGCTAGAGTGAATGTTATCTATTTACACTTGAGATAAGAAGCAACCCATAAAACGCAAGCTGAAGGATGATATAAAAATGGTTTATAATTGAGTTTGTTATGGTTTTTGTACTTACATGTTTGAATCAACAACATTTTTGAGGATATCCTTTTCCTGTTTATATAATTTAAATAAAATTTAATAGTGTACATTACATAGTTTAAGTCTAGCTTTCCTACTTAGTAGCATGACAAAAATTTTTATCATATGATTAAACTTCTTCTAGTTTTTATTCACTCAGATAGTTCTTGTGTGCCCCCTGTAGCTCTCATACATTAGGTTAAGTGGTGAAAGCTGAATGTTTGTTTCAGATAATTTTCCTTCTAGAATTGAAAACTGTAATAAAAAATGAGGGAAATACAGTAATAAAAACAAAAGCAAGATAAACCAATTATCCACAGAGTAAATCCCATCTCCTTGTGATTAAGGAAAATCAAGTGGAGAAAGAACCATTTGTAACTTTAACACATTTCTACTCTTTGACTTCTAGGTCCTTCCAAATAAGCAAAAAATCATACAAAGTAGGTACATGCTTCTCTAAGTATGTCAATGATAAGGACTATCATCCCTTAAGATCATGGACAGTTAGCGTCAGAGCATGCATATACCATTACCATCCCTCCTGTCTTCTCCCAGAAAAGTTTAGGACTCAGGTAATACAGAGAGGCTGATTTGGAGGCTAGCCTCTAGGATATTTCTCTACATTTCCTATAAATTTCATAAGGGAAAACTTGACTCAAAGTATGCCCGTGTATCTATGTTTATAGCTGCACAATTCACAATTGCCAAACTTTGGAACCAGCCAAGGTGTCCATCAACAGATGAATGGATCACAAAACTATGGGATATGTACACAATGGAATTTTACGCAGCCACAAAGAAGAACAAAATCACATCATTTGCAGGGAAATGGAGAGAACTAGAGAACATCATGCTAAGCGATATTA